>JASTWL010001019.1:0-58945 GCA_035220575.1 Temnothorax rugatulus
GCGGTTGGAATCGGACACAGTGACAATCGAACAAAGGGCCAGTCGGACACAATTTCTATCGACGAGGTGAAGCAAACTTCGCTTCATGTGAAAAGTTGTAAACCTATGTGTAATTGTACAATTATAGACCCCGTCAATGATTGAAAGCACCGGTCGATATGTGTGGATCTCGATTTGCGCAGAAAATTACAAACCCATGTGGAATTGTGTCCGATTAGCATTGTATCCGATTCCAACCGCTGTGTGTCCGTTTCTTATTGTGTCCGATTCATTCAACCTGCTGTGTCCGAATTATTCTGTGCGCAACTGAGATTTCCCGGTACACATACTTTGTTTGTATCTTCGGTGCTATCTATACAATCATATTAGTTTTTCATTTTCTAGTCTTCCTCACATGGTAAACATTTTCTTAATTTTTTTGCTGCATGTCCAAACTATGAAATTATCAGGACATTTTCCTTTGCAGGCTCAAAAAAGGTTCAACGACATACTGTCTAAAGTTAGGCAAGTCATTGAACGGGCTTTTGCATTGTTGAAAGGAAGATTTCGGAGGCTGAAGCATCTAGACATGAATAGAACGGACATGATCCCCTTTGTGATAATTGTGCTTGCACAGTTCTTCACAACATCTGCCTCGAAAAACTTGATGAAAACATAGAAGAATACATCGTAGAAGGCCAGGAAAATGAAGTCCATGCTGTTCACGACCCAATGGCAGATGAAGATGATGCTGGTGTGGCAAAAAGGAATTATCTCGTAACGCTTGTTTAGTTTAGTATAGTCATGTAATACTTCTAATCATGTATTATTTTGTCAGTAAATAAGGTCTTGATGGAAACTAAAGTAATTGAATCAAAGCATAAATATTTGTGATAGAACTGTATTTATTCAATCATGTCATTTTACTTGGAAAATATATATCCTTAGAACTTATATATTTAAAATTATATATTAGAAAATACTATATATATCCTTAACATAACTCAAAGTGTTTCTCAGTCTTTAATCATTAAATCACATTAAATACCTGAATTGACAACATATGCAAAAAATCTAATAACCCCAATAATGCTCGAGGCAGCATCAATCACAAAAAAATGTAACTCCTATATCTTTTGTATGATAATTAATATCCTACATTCTTACTATTAAATCATGTCTAAATTCTTTTATACTTAACTCTTTTATATTTAACATAAAAATATAAGAGGTACATAAGCTGATATATTTAAAAAAATCTTAAAAATATTTGAGGTAGGACCAATCCTTAAAAAATCAAACCCTCCCATAATTATATAAAATTAACTTCACACAATTATGTGAGTTTGATTTTTTTACAACTTAAGAGACTGAAGTACTTAAACTATTAAATATTAATATAGAAAAAAAGAATACTACTAAATAATAATAAGAGTACTACTAAAAGTAAATAATGCACATTAGAAACAAAACAAAAATTGCACAATCAACGGAAATCATCTCAGATTAGCTGGAGAACTGTATCAAATAACGAAATCACACATTAATTTAATCTTTGGTCATAGACCTTCTTGATCTCTCTAGTAGCCAACGAAAGTGTCAAGTGCTTCAATAATATGGAACTCTACAACAAAAAACAAGGAAAGAATTAAAGAAAGTAATGCACATTGTCAAAACAGAGAAAAATTATACACCACTTACAACTCCTATAACTTCTCCAGGAGTCGGTTCATTGCACTTTGATAAACCTCAATGGCACGATCCTGTCGCTCCATACGCTCAGTGTGCCTCTTTTGTTGTGCCTCTTCTTTTTTCTTAGATTCCTCTGTTCTTATGGTAAGTAGTCTTTCGATGTTTCTTTCAGTAATACTTTTCTTTTTTTTAGATTTAGGAGTAGAAATACATCCATTCTCACTGTCGCCTTCACTACTGCCTATAAGTACAGAAGATGCACTTGAACAGCCTGAGTATCAAGTTCATTACGCCTCTTTAGTGTTGAAGCTATGGACACAGGCTTCACAGCTGGCTTATCACCAAGAGCATTATCCATTTCGTTATAAAACTTGCATGTAACAACTGGAAGACCCACTGCCCTTCTTATTCTGATCCCTAGTTTTCTAAGGTCCTTAAATTTGTCTTTACATTGCTGTCCGGTGTAGTTCCAGAATGGGTTCTCTTTTTTTAACTTGCTAGCTATCATTTCCCAGACTTTTTTGTTAGTAATGGTAGTGCTCTTGAAATAGCTCTCATGTCCTCTCCATTCGTCAATGAGAGTTTTAACGGCATAATCATCCTTCCATGACGCTGCACCTGTGGCAAAAAAAAAAAGAATTGGTAATGAATAAAGCAGACGAAGTGCATAAGGAGACAAAATTACGATATAAAAAATGCGTACCTTTCTTGCCAGAGATGTTAACTGTTGACTTTTTATTTTCTTCAGAATTTACAACGGGCTGTTCAACAAACAACAGTTCTGTTTCTGGCACTGAAGTCTCACCTGTTCACCAATAAATAGATTATTTGAGAAATAAGTTTTTAAATCGCCAGCAAACAATTAAAAACAACTGGTTGTATTTCTTATATCGATCCATCTGGCCAAGTTTATTAATATTCAATTCACTATTTAATTGAAATTTATTATTTAATATTAATTGAATGTTAATAAACTTGGCCAACTGGGTCGCATAAGAAATACAACCAATATATTATTTATCTTTAAAGATTCGTCGAATAAAAGTCTTTTTTTTTTTTTTTTTTTTTTGACGCGGGGAAATCTTCAACTACCGGAAACCCGGGCCGAAGCCCGGTTTCAGCCAGTAGCCCCCTCTGTTTAGAGGAGGGGGAAGGCCCCCCTGCCTCCGGGGAGAGGCAAGGGGAGTGCCGGATTTTTACCGGCTAAAAACCCCGCGGGTATTTTTCACGGCGCGTTCTCCTGATGTGTGAGGGAGGGCTCCCGGGAAACGTACTGATTCGTCCGGGGCCGAATAAAATAGTCTCACATACAATATTTAGTAAAACAGAGGTTAGTAAAACCAATAACTTGCCTGAGGAATTTATTTCAACACGCAGATTGAAAATGCTAGATTTTCAGGTGTTAAATCAAGGTATACTGGACAATCATCTGTTGAAATAAGAGAAAAATAAATCATTTGAAGATTGACAAAGAATTTCATAAGTCCACCCAGGTAGCAAGCACATGTCATTTTGACGTCAAATACTAGTCATGTTTGTACAAATGACGTCAAATGACCAAAAAGCGACTATGTCTTTAAAAATGACATTATACTGACGTCATTCCATAACGTCAATATGACGTCTATTTTTAGTCATTTTTGGTCTATGACATCGGCGACTAATAATGGACGTTTATAAGACGTCATTTTTTAGACCATCTAAAGACGTCATTTTAAAGACGTCTTAAAGTCGTCCAAATAAGGTCTTTTTGTAATATAACTATTTTTACTTCTTAATATTGTATAATAAAGTAATAATAAAATAAAAACCACAAAATTAACTACAATATGTTTGTTTCGCAACTTTATGATTGAAGTGGCGAATTTATGGTATAAGTGGATGTAGTTGCGTGTGATTATAGTTCTATAATAACTATTTCATGCAGTGTTATAACTATCAAGAAGATTATCATTACAAGATTTTTGAACATGTTAAAGATGTACCTGTTATAGACAAGTACAGTTAATAAGGAAGCATCAGGGTGAGAAGATCGTCACTGTTCACTGGATCATCGAAGTCAAGCGACACGGGCACGGTACGGTACTAGGATGGGTGACCGCCTTGAGAGCATGTAACGAAACAGTTAGAGAAGCTTTTTTTTTTTTTTTTTAGATAAAGAAAAAGAACATTTTTAAATAAACGTTTATTAAGTAGACATTTTAACATTATAATTTCATTAAAAAAACATTTCTAGAAACCGGTATGTCATACAATGGACCTATTTTGCCGTCAATAAGGCGTCGGAAAATGACGTCAATTGTCTGTGACATTAGACCGTCATTTTAACGTCATTATGCCGTCAGTTAGTGACGTCAGGAATGGTCAGTAACTGACCAAAATTTGACGTCAAAATGACTTATGTTTGCTACCTGGGCACCGTACAAGCTTTTTCGTAACGCGTTACGTTACGTTAAGTACGTAACGAATTTCTTTGTACGTTGATATAAACTTGGACTTCCCAGATAACCACGAATGCTAAAATCACGTTTTGAAAAAGCTTGCCAGCAAGGTTTGTTTCAATTTTTGCAGCAATTTTCTGGCAAGTATTTGTCTTGCTTTGTCTTGTCACAAAATTTCGAGCATATTTATGACAAAATGTTTTCATCACATGATGCTGTAAATAACAGAGAAAGACTTGTCCCTAAATTTTATGCAAAGAAGAGCACATAATTATGCTATTAACGATGTAATGTAAACTTTGCGTCAAGAACAGAGCAAGCCTTGCCGTACACGATATGACAACAAATTTGCGGCAAGAACAGAGCAAGCCTTTTGCCGTACACATGACAGCAAATTTGCGGCAAGAACAGAGCAAGCTTTGCCGTACACAATATGACAGCAAAATTGCGGCAAGAACAGAGCAAACTTTGCCGTGCATGATACAACAGTAAAAATTGGTGGCAAGAGCAGGCAGCATGCTTTATATATCGTGCATTGCATGTAGCATGTGATAATAATTTAAAATTTCATCTTAATTATATAATTTAAATATTTAAAAATTTAATGGAGTCATTTCAATTTTCACTTTTTTTTATTTTTTATTATATCCATTTGAAACTATATAAGTTCTAAACATAAAAAATATTAATATTTACAATAGATATATATATATTATTCTAACAATATAAAAACAACTTAAATAAAAATAAAAAGTTTTTGAGAAGTGTCATAAAGTCCGCCATCATATGTATCATGTCATATCTGTCATATATATGAATCTTCGACCAATCACCTTTGACGTGACGTCACGATACATGACACACAATTATGACGGGCATTTCAACACTTTCAAAAATTTTTTGTTTTTATTATAAGTAGCTTTTATATTGTTATAATATATCTATCATAAATATTAATATTTTTTATAATGTTTTTAGAAGCTATATAGTTTCATATAGAATAATAAAAAAAAATCAAAAATGACCCCATTTTGTTCTTAAATTTTTTGTAAATGTGTATAATCGTATTAAAGAATAAAAATCTAACTTAAGATCTCTAATGTGTAACTTTACTAATAAGGAATTTATATAATTGGATTAATTTTTATTAACATTTTGCAACAACACAAATGTATTTTTATTTTTTTTATATTTATTATATATATAAAATATTTGCCGTAATTTTGCTGTCGTATCGTGTACGGCAAGGCTTGCTCTGTTTTTGCCGTAATTTTGCTGTCATCGTGTACGGCAAAGATTTGCTCTGTTCTTGCCACAAATTTGCTGTCATGTTATGCAAGGCAAAGCTTCCCGTATTATTTACCTAAAATATGCGTCATGCTATTGCGACAAGCATTGCCAGCAAAAGATAAGCTTTTTGCGGACACACCTTGTCGTAATTTTGCTGCAAACGCATGCTCGAGTTTGCTGCAAACTTTGCGCAAAGTTTGCGTCATTTTGCTATCTGGGTTATATCGAATGTGGCCCAGATGATGAAGAAACCATTCACCATAACCTCCTGTTGTTCAGAGCGTTAATAAAATCACATCAGTAAACAACTTACCACCATCGTTCCATACGACCAGTTTGTTATTCTCAATAAGTGGAGAACCATTCTCCGTGACCACGAGCTTCATATTATTAAATTAAGCACCCTTCCTCACTTCAGAGTTCAGAGTTTGCTATTCGCGCACTTTTCTTGGCGGCGAAATCTACCCGCCGGCACCCTGTGTCAGAGACAGAGTGCTTTCTCCCCTCGGACGCCACCTGGGTGAAATAGGAAGAATCTGAACGGCGCTTGGGTGGCTTGGGGCACCCGGGTAGGGAATCTGAACGCATCCCTGGGGAGGCGCCCGATGGGGGATCAGCAACCTCACACGGGATACACTTTGGGTGGAGAGTTCTTAATTTCCTGCTCATGCGTTCTCCCAACGTCCTGCACATCCCAGTCAGCAATTACGAAACAGTTTATATTTATTACCCAAAAAATGAAACTGCGTTACCATCACCGTGAAAGAAAACATATGGTTACTTTAAAAAAAAATTATGCAATTTGCAATATGCAACTATTGCAACTACATGTCTTTTTTGAAAAGCAACTATGTGTTTTCTTTACACCAGTTGATTCATCTTATTATTCTGTGCACATGACAGCGCGCTGAACGCACTGTCTGCACTGCGCGCAGTACCGGCAGTACACACACGTAATACATATGCATTGCGCGCAGTACCACACGTATACATATGTATACATATCGAAACTGGCGATACTAGCACCGCCAGTGTCGAAAAAGTGAAAGGGACGTGATCCAGTGATATATATATGACATGAGAGACGACGACATAGACGACGACGTATCTTAATATAAAATTTTCACATTTGGACTTTGCGTCGCAATATCTCCGCTTGTAGGGCATGTAAGAGAAAAATAAAAACACTTTTTTTATAAATCGACCGGCGACCCCAAACTATCGATCAAGCCTACTTAGAACTTGATCCGTTCACTCGTTATATGAGATCTCAACATCTCGAGTACTCGCAACTCGTCGCGTCGCGTAAAAGAGTCACGGTGCGTCTCGCTCCGCGCGTACTTGGCGCGAGACACTACCGTGTCTCTTGATTTGAGATATCTCTGAAGTGTTTCTGCAATATTTCGTAGATGTGTTTCAGAAATATTTCAGTAATATTACCGAAATATTGCCGAAATCTTTCAGCAAGGTTGCATTTGAAATAATTGGGAACATTGAAACATCGCAGAAATGCTGTAGAAACGGTCGTGAAATATTTCTGAAATATTTATGAAAGGTGTAATATTTCAAATGGAATTTTGCAGAAATGTTTCTGAAATATTACATGCCGAGTGGGTATCCATTTTTTATTTTCTACAAAAATGTAAATACATTTTTATTTTCATATTGTAACATAAATAATTACAGGTTACATGTTTTTATCTACATTTATAATTTATTACACATAAATAATATCAAATTGTACGAAATTTAATTTTACGAAAAGGAATCCAATGTTTAGACAAAAAATATTACAATAAATAAATTTAAAATTTTATTACTATAACTTTATTTTATATTTCGTATACAATTATTTATAAAAAATAAAGAGAATTACCTGAGATTACCTTTCAATTATAAAATGTACTTCTTTTTCGGTCAAGCTTTCTCTGTTGAGCCGATCAATGCTGTGAGACAGCGATCATTGATCCAGATTAGTCTAGGGAAATTTAGAAAGTCTAGCGAATGACTGCCACTGCTCAGTCTGATCAGAGATCCGACTAGTTGTCGTAAATACCCACGACTTACGACTTACAACATCCATTGTCTACAATGGATTCTTACGAATCACGACTTACAACACCCATTGTAGACCGGCCGTTACATAATCCCGCCTCTGATCTCTATTGTTTGGATTCCTTACTTGAGGGCTAAAAATCCTATAGCATATATTACGTGCACTATAGATTTTCAGCACTCTGGTGAGAAATCTGAACGCACCTTAGGTAAGGAACCATTCATTGCCATCGTAGTTGCCATGGAAATTAAGATCTAAACAAAATATATCTATACCAGTTGTAACATAACCCACATGATTTCTGCCGCAACAAACGTTTCTGTCAGACAAACTAAAATTTATCTCATCAATTATATGATAAAATTGTTTATTATTAATAATATCTTTACATTTTACTTACATTTTAAAATTTATTATTATTTTATTGCAAAAACCAAATGCATTTTTCTTGCTTAACTTGCTTAAAAATATCATAAGAGTTATATATATAATTTATTAAAAGTATACCAGAAAGATTCAATATGAGATTTAAGATTTCTATACAAGAAGATAACGGACATAAAAGATTACTCACTTGTGTTGCATGGAGTTCAACAGAAGAAATTTATTCTTGTGGGTAAGTAAAAATTGTTAGCTATGGAAACTTACTATATATTTTACTAAATATATAAATAATATTTTACAATACACAGATAAGATAACTCATTAACTTAACAAAAGTAATTTTCTTTATTTCTTTGTAATAGTTATTCTATATATTTTATATATTTTATATATTCCATATATTCTATATTTTCTATATTTCGTATATTTTTAATTACATATTGAATATAATTAAAATAGAATAAAATGAGATAAATCAAGAACAATATTTGTGTAAAACCAATACGCAGTCAATATTATAATTTAAAAAAAATACAATTAAGATAAAATGCATTTAATAATAAGAACTAATATATAATAATATTTATTTGTACTTAGAGATGCCACAGCATATATTTGTAAAAGATTTAAATGTTTAAAGATAATTATTACATATTGATATCTTTAGAATATTGATTTTTTAGACGAGAGCAAAGCTTTGTAAAAATATATTATAATATCTTATTACTATCTCTCTATTTCACATATGAAACTTAAGATGTAAAAGAAAACATGGTAAAAGGTGAAAACGAAGTTGTAAAAAGTAAAGAGAAAAGGTTAATTAAAGTATGAACAAAATAAACATTTTTATAAATTTGAACTAAAATGGAAAGTTATAAAGTAGTATCTTATTAAAAAGTTAATTATTATATGATTTTAAATTATTAATATTTAAAATATTTTTAATTTCTAGAGAGGAAGAGGGGAAGAGAGAGAGAGAGAGAGAGAGAGAGAGAGAGAGAGAGAGAGAGAGAGAGAGAGAGAGAGAGATGTGTGTGTGTGTGTGTGTGTGTGTGTGTGTGTGTGTGTGTGTGTGTGTGTGTGTACATAGGGTGTACCAAAAAGACGGATAACCCAAATTAACTTAAACGGATGATGTTTTTGAAAAAATAATTAAATACAAAAGTTTTAGGGTTTGGAAATGGACATTTGGTGGTGAACTTAAACTTGACCTACCCTTGAGAAAATTTACCTTAGAAAAAAAACCTTAAATAATATAGAGAAAACTTAAGAAATATGAAAAGTAAATTTGGACACTTAAAACTACTGTTTAAGGTAATCTTAAAACTTACTTTAAGAAAAATCTAAAAGAAAACCTAAGAATTGTGAAAAATAAATAACGACAATTTTGAAGTTAACATTGTCTAAATTTATTTTTCATAATTCTTAGGTTTTTTCTCAGGGATAAGTAAATTTTAAAGTAAGTATTACAGTAAATTAAATGTTTTATTGTATTATTTATTAAAAACTTTCAAAGTATTTTTAAAATGTTACATTATTCAGTACACCAATGTTTTATAAGTAACACCATGTTTTACAATGTAATTTTATTTGTAAGCCAGTTGTATTAATTGCAATGCATGTACTTTAAATAACGTAATTTGCCCAGGTAGCAAGCTCAATTTGACGTTTCAAATTGGTCATTCACTGACTATTCTTGACGTCACGAGTTGACTCTTTTATAAAGTGAAAATGGAATGTCACAAATTCTTGACGTTATAAAATGTACCACGACGAAATTACGTCTTTTTCTTATTGTTAGTAGAGCTCGGAAAAAGAAACGGATACCCGGGTACCTAGCAGGTACACGTCAACTCGTGACGTCAAGAATAGTCAGTGAATGACCATTTGAAACGTCAAAGTGAGCTTGCTATCTAGGAAAAATACGTTATTTAAAGTACATGCATTGCAATTAATACAACTGGCTTACAAATAAAATTACATTGTAAAACATGATGTACTTACAAAACATTGGTGTACTGAATAATGTAACATTTTAAAAACACTTTGAAAGTTTTTAATAAATAATATAATAAAAAATTCAATTTACTGCAATACTTACTTTAAAATTTAGTTATCCCTGAGAGAAAACCTAAGAATTATGAAAAGTGAATTTATACAATTTTAACTTCAAAATTGTCAATCAAAGAGAGTGTGGAACGGGCTAAGTAAGAACCAAGCGCTGTTGACGGTGCACCAAGGTTAATTCCTTTATTTATGATAAATCAAATTTTAAAACCGTACGTTTCGGTCCGAATTTTGACCATTTTCAGCGAGACTACAAAAAATCAATAACAGAATGCATGAAAATCGGTAAAATTAAACGTATATACAAAAATAAATTAAATACCTACATATAATAGCGGAGCAATATATATATATATATATATATATATATATATATATATATATATATATACGACTCAAGCCATCACGCTCGATGGCGAGGAAAAGCCAGCCTCTATATAGTGCCAGCTACTAAGAGGATTATGTTGCATTGGTACGGAAGCAGAATATAATCTTAAAAAACCATCAGAATTAAGTATAAAGAAGAAAAGAAAAAACGAAAAATGATAAGAAAGTTAAAAGAGGCGACTCACCATGTCCGTCGAGCGAGAAAATCAGGAGCGTGTAGACAAGTGAAAAGACAGTAGGTGACTGATACAAATAAATAAAAAATCATCAAAGCGACACGGATAGCCTTCATCATGATTATCTTAACATAATCGAAAAGTTTAAATCTAGCGGTCGTCATTCGCGTCACCGCCGCTCTTGACTATCTCGTGTGTTTTTATTTATTTGTCACCTACTGTCTTTTCACGTGTCTACACGCTCCTGATTTTCTCGCTCGACGAGCATGGTGAGTTGCCTCTTTTAATTTTCTTACCATTTTTCGTTTTTTCTTTTCTTCTTTATACTTAATTCTAATGGCTTTTTAAGATTATATTCTGCTTCCGTACCAATGCAACACAATCCTCTTAGTAGCTGGCACTATAATTAGTAGAAATAAATTCTTTATCATTAAAATAATTAACAATTTCTCAAAAATAAATTACTACTTATTTGAAAATTAATAATTAGTGGAAAATAATTATTAATTTTTTCAATAATAAATAATTAGTCAGGTAAATCATTTATTTCAAAAATTATTAATTGGTTGAATATAAATAATTTAATTATTGCAGGTAAAGGTGGTTTAAAAAATAATTATGTTAATGTTATATATAAATATAAAAATTCGAGGAAAAGTTTGCATTAAAATTATAAACTGGTTTGTCTACCACTTCCAAAAACTTTGCTGTTATAATTTTTATTATGATATATTTAGATTAAATATTAATTAATCCTTTTAGAGTCTAATCTTTTTTGTGTGTGAGAAAAACATATTTAATTTAATTATTTTTTAAAATGTTAGAGATTGCTAAATACGAATATAAAATTTACCAAAATTTATTTTGTTGTTATTGCTTTCGTGAATAATTAAAATTTCCAGACACCAAGATATAAAATCAACGTCTATCATAATATAATGGACTCGATTCAATTAATATTTTAACTCGCCTACTATACGAATTGCTACAGATCACTTTCTCGTTCTCTTCAACTGTTATAAGACAGCAATTTACAAGACAGCATATACATACGTGTGTGATTTTGGATGCCTCTTCCTTCTTAAAGATCTCCTCGGTATCAGCTCCCTCTCTCTGGTTAATATATATATGTATATATATATATATATATATATATATATATATATATATATATATATATATAGGGGAGACCGGGACGAAGTCAGCCCTTTTTTTTCGGTGCCGATTTTTAACAACAAAATAAATCATTTTAGTGAAATATAGTATACCATTGTAAAGAGTGAATCCTTGGCTACAAAATTTATATAGGCATTTTTGGTCTACGTCGCTTTGTTCAACTGGTATAGAGTAAAAACGACAAAGGTGCAAAAATCGAAAAGTCAAAATTCCCGGAGCGGAGTCGTGTCTTCATTCTCGGATTGGATTTTAAATAAAGATACATAATTTTGATTATAAAAAATAATAGAATACACTTTATTCATTGTTTTTTAGTAGAAAAATGGAAAGCGGAAAATAATTTCAAGAAAATTAATTTTATTTTTCGCTAACAGTTAAAGCATGTAAAAACAGAGTCTGACGAACGCACGCACTCGTTGTGTGCCTTACGCCTGCACGAAATGTACTGTTTTTCATCGGCTCTGTTTTCTATTATCTCCGAGCTTACGCAGCACATATTATTTAGCTTTCTTGACTTTGTTTTGGCTTGGAAACGACTTCGCCCCAAACACAAGTTTTAGGTTTGGTCGCTTATAAAATAATAGAAATAAATGAAAATAAAATAACTGCACTGGATTCGTGTTCAGCATGCATTACTCTTTAGAATCACGTATTACTTTGAGATTTGGAGAGACAATAATACTTAAGATATTACAAACTTTCGACGCGGAAGAAATTTTACTTTCGACCTGCGAAAACACGTTTGCTTCGATAAGAATCACAACATGGCACGTAACCTCACTAAACTCCGTTGGTCACGTGGGCACCATAAGCCGCGCTTACAGTATTAATAGCGAGTTCACACAACACACAGATTTCGAGATAATTGCAAAAATGACTCCGCCCCGGTCTCCCCTATATATATGTATATATTTAATATGATATATTAATGATCACACACACAAACACATACACACACACACTATCTGTCACGTACAACGTTTACGCGAGCGTTACTTCTGTAGTAACTTATACGATAATTCCTCCACATACACGTAAACGGGGGTTCTGTAGTAATCTTATGATAATTCGTCCCGCGTAAACGAGTGAATTATCGTACTACAGAAGTAACGCTCGCGTAAACTTAGTAATGGTCACGACTGTCACTACATATGACCCGCTGATATTTCGCCTCTTGTGACACCCACATCCTAATTTCATGGCACTTCGATCCTTGCGTGACGCGATCGAAATTCGGAATTAAACGATCGTAGTATTTAACGATGAGAGACCACGGTGTTACGCGCGAACGCGATGTGTATTTCTAGGTTATAACTAGGGATACTTTAATGAGGGATGGGACAAAGCCGCCATTAATGGGAGCGGAAGTGACGGCAGGCATTTACGCGTCATTTTTGAATAAAACAAAATAACTGTATAACTCTACATAAATTCAATTCTAATTGAGGAATTATTTCAATTAAATTGAAGTAAATAAATAAAACTTAATTAAATGAAATAAATTCCGTAAATTAAGAAATTGAGTAAATAGTAACAAACAAATACTGATAAATTTAATTTATCACAAAAAGTTAATAAGTGCAGTAAATAATGCAATAAATCATTTTTTAAATAAATTTAAGAGTTTTTATATAAATTTAGCAAATTTGTAAATTCAATAAATAAATTTAAAAAAACAGAAAAATTTTGAAAATCATTTTTATACGAAAAATGTGTTGATGCGATAGTCTGAGCAAATGTATATTATTAACTTCCAACCCTGAAAATTAAAACTTTTTAGGAAACAAGGAAAATATTACGATCAGTAGTTTAATTAACAAAAATTGTATTCTTAATACATTTCCATGTTTTGAGGGTTTAGAAAGAGGATTTGTAATCAATGGGGGTTTAGTAGTTTTTAAGTAATTTAAGAATAAAATAAAGAAAACATTTTTATTTCTTTAATAAGTCAAAAACGTGATTTCTCGAGAGAAGTATTAGTCTTTGCTTCGCTCAAATAAGACAGATATGAACAATTTGTTGACAATTTGAAATAATATGTACAATTTAAAATTATTTTTAATTAAACGGAATTTAAATTATATAAATTTTTGTTCGTGTTCAAAAAACGCAAAAAATTATGGATACAAAAAATTTTGTTGACTTTATGTTGAAAATTCATCTATGACGAATAACAATGGTCTGCATGATTTGATTTACACGTTCTTGGGATATTTTTGCCTGAAAATAACAATAAAAATGAAATAATGAAAATTGAATATTATAATAATAAATGAAACATGAAGCTATAACAAATACTTACGTTCTTGTGATAATTTTGCCTGAAAATACAAAAAAATTTTTTCTTGATCACAACTGTGTTCAGAATAATTGTTTAAAGTTTCCGAGTTAATTTCTTGATTTGCCGAGTTAATTTCTTGATCACAACTGTGTTCACAGACTGATTGTTTAAAGTTTGTTCTTCAATATACTCTTCTAAAATGAAATCAAAGTAATATAATTTACTTGCCAATTTTTTATGATTATTATTCGAATAGTATAAATAATTACCTGAAATAGTTGTAAGTGAAGATAAAGGAAGAGTTGGCTGGTCGAAATGGTTGGAAACTGCTGTCGGCTTTAATTTTTTTTGCCAATTTTTTGTGCATTTTCATCCGAAAAATGTTTCTAGAATAAGAAATATAAGTTAAATATAAATTAAATATAAGTAAACTCAAATCACAAAAAACTTGAATACTTACTTTACATAATGTTGAATACTTTTTAGGAGACCAGTTATCACGCCCCACATTTTTTATCCATTTTGCTCTTCGATTCGGAGAGGTGGGGAAGTGGCACATTTTGAAGCCTTTTTTACTTGAATTGCGACAATTAATAGCTTCGCAATATCGCATTTTCTAAATAATTTAGATTTATCAATATTAGTTAATTTGATGATTTATAGTTGAGGTTATGTATTCTCTATATATTCTCATTTCAGTGTTAAATGATAATATAAAATCACATTTAATTGTAATAAAATTGGATTTATTAAGTACAATACTTACACTTTTATTTTTTCTCACTTTATCAGTTATAATACTTCTTATATTTCTTCCTGCCTCTTTTTAGAGGACAATACGGCCTGTTTTGATCACTTCCCTCTGCGGCCATCAGTGACATATACTATACACTATCTTTACTAAAATATACTCAAAGCGGAAGTATCCCATTAATGGCGGACGACCAATCCACATCCTGCAACCTCGGTGTCTCATCCATCATTAAAGGATCCCTAATAACTGATGACTGACAGCGCGCTGTCGACGCGAACGCACTGAGCGACGAATATCAAGTTCTTCACCTCTACTTTTGATTTTAATTCATTTAAAAGCCTAGAAGATGGAACATTTTCTTCTACGTAGAAGTAGAAATGGAATTAGAAGAATTACCACAAAAAACTTGTCCATCTGAAAATAATTTTTTTCATTTTGGTGTTCCATCTACTTTTAGGCTTTTAAATGAAATAAAATCAAAAGTGGAGCTTCAAGTATTACATTTTTTTTTAAATGAAGCGTTGAAGAACTTGATGTTCTTTACCGATATTCAGCTATAAAGAATGTATTTATGAAATACAATATGCTACTTTCATTATCAGCTCCAGTAGAAAGACTTTTCTCATTTGCGACAATGACCTACCTAAGTCACATAAATTGTCGGATAATATGTTCGAAAGAAGAGTAATATTAAAGCTAATATAAAACTTTTGTAATCAGCATTATTCTATAGTGAACAGAATGTATATATAAGTATACTGTAATAAATAGATGTTTCTGTAGTAAAGAGAATCTACCATTGATAATATATCCACATTACAGTGGTGAACGGTCAATATCCCCCGGTGAAAATGATTCCAACAAAAAAATCCCACCCTAAAGATCCCGAAAAATTTGTTCCCCGGTAAAAATAATCCCAACAAAAAAATCCCATCAAAAAGATCCCACTATAATGCTAATAATAGTGGAGCCCCCAGCAGGGGGGCGGAACCTACTGCCTCCACGCATACACTTTTCATGGGTTTACAACAAAAAAATCCCATTAAAAAGATCCCATCAAAAACATCCCCAAATCTGGGATATAAATGCATGGGATGTTGTTGATTTGGGGATCTTTTCTATAATTTATATATATATATAAATTAACTCCTTTTTTAAATAAAGAAACCGTTCCAAAACCGGTTTTTTATGCTTCGGTTCGATACCAGAGCAATTTAAAAATTCGAAATTTGCTCCCCGTACTCTCGGAGCGTACAAACTTTAATTGGTTTGGTTCGGTTTACATCGCAGGATCCAAATAATTTACTCCATAAATTCACTCGGTTTTCGGAGCGGTTTTTGAACTCGAACCAGTTCAAAAACGCTCCAAAGAGCATATTTTTGCTCCGGTTTTTAACCCTGCTTTTGACAACTTCGAAGCTTCGAAGCTTCGAAAGAATTCGAAGTTAAAGATGTATTGGCCGTACAATCCCTGCCAAAAGTTAGCTTTCAATAAAAAATTACTAAAATGAAGATTTTGCATGTAGGTACATGTCAAACAACTCAAAATTTTTTATATGTTAGAGAGGATTACTGTTAATAGTTTGAGTATGGTTTTTTGTTATTTAAATAATTAGTATTGTTAAAACAATTGAAAAATAAAAAAATTTTAGCAAAAGTTTTGAAACTTAAAATACAATATCAGTGATGTATTTTTTACATATAAAAAAAGTTTTAGAAATATCTCATCATTTTTATTTATATTTACAGCAAAAATGTCGATTCTCTATAAGGAATAATGTTAATTTGATCAATTTTAAACTTAAATAACTCTTAAATCGTTTAGTAAATCACTTATGGAGTATTTTTAATTTAATTTAAAAGAAACTCAAAATTTCAGCCATTTCTGAATATGTTTGAAATACCTCCAATACATCCTTAAAACCGTTGTAATTCAGCAACCGTTTAGTGGATTCGTTTTAACTTTTTTGCAGCACATCAGGGAGACTAAAAGAAAAATCTCACCAATTTTTATCGACTTCTAATCGTTTTGAAAGATATAGCCAATACATCCTTAACTTCAAATTTTCGAAGCTTTGAAGCTTCAAATATCGAAACTTTTGAAGCAAATCACCCTAATATAGATCCCTTTCAATGGTGGAAATCACATTAAAAAAATTGTTTTCCAACTTCCTAATTTGAAAGCCTACTTTTGGTATGATGGAGAACGCGATTAACTCTACTTTTGTACTGCTGAGGATGGCTCGATGAGGAGCCGAAACGTACGGAACTTTTGTAATGTTTTAAAATTTAAATAAATCAGGTTTCTGATAATACGCACGGACAACCACGTTGATACTCTCATTGCCAATTTCACATTTGTTTGTTATATAAAAAAAATTTCCACAGCTGGCTTGTTGACGAAAAAATACTTATGTATTCCTGTGATATCCGTTGCATCGGAGAGAATTTTCTCAACTGCGGGCAATCTTGTTTCGCCAACGAAGCTGCATAGTCTCCGAAAACGTTTCAACAAATGTTTTTTTTTTTTCAAAACAAGTTTTTATTAGAACAATAAAGCCACATACTATTATTTTTTAACAAAAAATATATAGTTTAAAAATAAATTAGTTTAAAAACGAATTGTTAATTGTATTAACAATTTTTAATTAGATTAAAAA
Source organism: Temnothorax rugatulus (assembly GCA_035220575.1). NCBI lineage: Eukaryota > Metazoa > Arthropoda > Insecta > Hymenoptera > Formicidae > Temnothorax > Temnothorax rugatulus. Next base: position 17,344 of record JASTWL010001019.1, read on the forward strand.
TAAAATGTGTTGAACACAAATTTGATTTTATTTTGAAAAACGCGCGATTAAAGTGACAGTATTAACACAATTTGAATCTCTGACGTAACAAAATATTATAACTTCCCAGGAAAAAAAGATTATATATAATTATTATATATGAAATTTGGTACTTTATATAAAATTATATAGAGTCATATATAATTCCAAATAACTGGATATGAGCAATAGATCATATATATACTCATACTGTATGAATACATATAAGATTCATATGGAAGTATATTTAATCCTATATATAAAATAGAATGTCTGTATGTCTGTTCTTTATACTGCACTCTTAGGCCGGTATTCATAGTCCGTTCTTATATTTAAGATTGGCTTAAGTACAATCTTAAGATGTCACGAACCAATCACAGAGCCGTATTAGCGTCTTAAGATTATACTTAAGACGATCTTGAAAGAGACCGATCTTAAGAACGGACTATGAATACCGGCCTTAAACCCTTTGACCGATCTGGACTAACTTTGGCATAGTTACTCTCTCTACTCTTGCGCAAAATATAGGCGCAAAATCAATTTTTTATTACCGATTTTTATGGATACTGGTTCACAAAGTTTTTCTATGATAATTTAATTTTTTATTAATGAATAGATTTTCTGAAAACTGTTGCCAAAATTTTGACCGCGAACTACTCATTTATTAATGGACTCTACACCTCTGGAAAAACTGTGATGTGAAAAATAGAATGTTTGTATGTCTGTTTTTTATACACTCTTAAACCCTTTGACAGATCTGGACCAACTTTGGCACAGTTACTCTCTACACCCCTGGCAAAACATTAGGCGCAAAATCAATTTTTTATTACCGATTTTTATGGATACTGGTTTCCAAAGTATTTCTATGATAATAAATTAATCAAATATTTTTTAATGACAATGGGTTCAATTTTTCCGCTTTCCAGAAAATCGGTCGACTAATGAATGAGTAGTTCGTGGAAGAAATGGAACCGGTTTTTATAAACTCTCTCACAATATTGCGTCTGTAGCTCGCTCGCGTGCATTTCTTCGCGTCAGTGCGATGCGTGGCAAGAATAAATATATATCTCTACCTCTATATATATAAAAATGTATGTATGTATGTATGTATGTAAGTCCGCTATGCAAATTTACAGTTTTCAAATTAGAACAACCAAATTTGGTATACTATCTCATGATACTCTAACTTAGACCGTAGATGTATTTTGAGAACCGCATCATTACCGATTTTTTGGGAAACCGGTTCCAAAATTTTTCCAATGTCTGTCTGTTTGTCTGTCTGACTGCGAACTATTCATTCATGAATGGGCTGATTTTCTGGAAACCGGTGCCAAAATTTGTCTAATTTTTCGGGGATGGTGTCAATGGGTTTAATTTTTCATTAATAGACCGATTTTCTTGAAACCGATGCCCAATTTTTAAAAAAATTTTTAGACCGCGAAATACTCTTTCATAAATAATTCGATTTTCTTGAAAACAGGCCCAAAATTTATCTAATTTTTTGGGGATGGCAACGATTGGTTTCATTTTTCATGAAAATGTTTTTTTGAGAAACCGGTTCCAAAATTTTTCTAATGTCTGTCTGTCTGTCTAACCGCGAACTACTCATTCATTAATGGAACGATTTTCTGGAAACCGGTGCCAAAATTTGTCTAATTTTTCGGGGATGGTGTCGATGGGTTTAATTTTTCATTAATGGAACGATTTTCTGGAAACCGGCGCCAAAATTTGTCTAATTTTTCGGGGATGGTGTCGATGGGTTTAATTTTTCATAAATGAATCGATTTTCTTGAAAACAGGCCCAAAATTTATCTAATTTTTTGGGGATGACGACGATTGGTTTCATTTTTCACGAAAATGTTTTTTTGGGGAACCGGTTCCAAAATTTTTCTAATGTCTGTTTGTCTGTCTGACGCGAACTACTCATTCATTAATGGACCGATTTTTTAGAAACCGGTGCCAAAATTTGTCTAATTTTTCGGGGATGGTGTCGATAAAGAATAAATTAATATGATAAAATAAAAATAAAAATAAAAAAGGGGCCCTCATACAAAACTGTCTAAAAAGGTCCCTTAAAAAAAAAAAAAAAAAAAAAAAAAAAAAAAAAAAAAAATTTGTAAATATTACTATTCGGGGAAAAAAACATCGTCTACTGTCTAATAAATTAGCCTGTAGAAGGTTTTGGGAAAGGGTCGAAGCGAGGGGAAAATGTTTGCTGGGAAAGAATGTTTATTAGCATCAGTTGCGTTTAGAATTTGATGATCTATTTAATTTGTGATATTATTATTCTATCACAATTTTCAAATTAGACAACCAAATTTGGTATACTATCACATGATACTCTAACTTAAACCGTAGAGAGTTTTGGGAAGGTATCTGAGCCCGGGGACAAGGGACCCCCATACAAAATTGTCTAAAAAAGGTCAGTTTTTTTTTAATTTTTTGGGGGGTAAATATTATTATTCGGGGAAAAAAGGAAGAGCTTTTGAGCCCGCGCGAGGCGCGGGCAAAAAAGCTAGTTGTATATAATTTCATACAGCGTTGTACGTAAAAACCAAAATTTCCGTACTTATATATGATATATATGATTATATATGATTATCTATAATTATACATAATTACATAGGCGATTAAAATATATTTAAATACATATAATATGTTTCATATACAATTTGACATGATTATATATATGAGTTCTTATAATTTATATATAAATTTATATATAAATTATATAAGAAGCATGTATCCATGTAGATTATATATGATTATATATAACCATATATGTATAAACACAACACATATGTGTATTATATATATATATATATATATATATATATATATATATATATATATATATATGGGACAATCCACGTCACTTTTACCCCCCATCTGTCCAAAATTGGTATGGACGGATTTTAATGACTAAGGGCGGAAAATGTTCGTCTTGAAAAGAGCTTTCGAAAGGCGTGCGGCATATATGCGCAATTCAACATGGCGTCATAGTTATGGCTGCTTAAAGGGATAAATTCAAAATTTCAGATCCAACATGGGCAGATAAAACGGTGAAAAGTAACTAAATTCATGTGAAACTCAGTATTTGGAGAATTTTGGGGTCGCTGATTACGAATCTGAACGTAAAATTGTGAAATTCAAAATGGCGGATCCAATATTGCGGATGCAAATATGAGAAACGGACGAAAATTTCAGTAAATGATCTGAAAACTCTTACTGGAGGGTTTTTTGGGTCGCTGATCACGAATTTGTAGCTAATATGTTAAAAAACAACAGACAAACCGTGTTAATTGAAATTTTACTCTGAAAGAAATTTCAATCAAACAAATAGAAATACTAAATGTAAAGAACTCGTTTTCTCTGTGCAGAGATGACGGCGTGGACGTGGTAGAAATTCATCTCCTTTGGGGTGCTTTATTTTTGTGAGTTCCCCTTGCCTCTCACGCTTCGGGGTGCTTTATTTTCGTGAGTTCCCCTGGCCTCTCACGCTTCGGGGTGCTTTATTTTCGTGAGTTCACCTGTATTGTAGAATGTTCAGTGGTTGCTCACTAGCAGAGTACCCCGAAGCGTGAGAGGCCAGGGGAACTCACGAAAATAATGCACCCCTAAGCGTGAGAGGCAAGGGGAACTCACGAAAATAAAGCACCCCAAAGGAGATGAATTTCTACCACGTCCACGCCGTCATCTCTGGGTAACGCTAAGAGTAAAATTTCAATTAACACGGTTTGTCTGTTGTTTTTTAACAAATTAGCTACAAATTCGTGATCAGCGACCCAAAAAACCCTCCAGTAAGAGTTTTCAGATCATTTACTGGAATTTTCGTCCGTTTCTCATATTTGCATCCGCAATATTGGATCCGCCATTTTGAATTTCACAATTTTACGTTCAGATTCGTAATCAGCGACCCCAAAATTCCCAAAATACTGAGTTTCACATGAATTTAGTTACTTTTCACCGTTTTATCTGCCCATGTTGGATCTGAAATTTTGAATTTATCCCTTTAAGCAGCCATAACTATGACGCCATGTTGAATTGCGCATATATGCCGCACGCCTTTCGAAAGCTCTTTTCAAGACAAACATTTTCCGCTCTTAGTCATTAAAATCCGTCCATACCAATTTTGGACAGATGGGGGGTAAAAGTGACGTGGATTGTCCCATATAATATATATATATATATATATATATATATATATATATGTCGTAGGCAAATGGTTATTTTAGGAAAATAGTTTCTGACTAGGCAAATGCTATCTGCCTGGTCAAATAGTTTTCACCCATTTATTTTTACTATTTTCCTAGGCAAATACTATTTGACTAAACCGCTGTGAGGCAAATGGTATTCAGCGAAACATGCATTAATGTATTTCAAGGGTAATTATTTAGTTTAGGGTCCTCACCTCAAATATCGATGAAATTATGCTCAATCGATGCGTTTTTGCACGAAACGAAAGAATATGGCAGAAAAAAGTGTCGCTCTGCTCCGCGACGCGAGATTTTAAACGTTAAAGTTGACAGGAATCAGGTTATGATTCCTGTCATACGTGCGGTTAATCGTGCGGAATAACCAAGCGTCTTGATTCAAGCAGTTAGGTATCACGCTGGGAGTTTGTTTAGTTTTATTATGCGGGGGGAGGGGCTCCGCCTGCGGCCCCCCGCCTATTTGTGCACTGTTTATACACATGTGTATTATACATTATACATCAAGAGACACGGTAGTGTCTCGCGCCAAGTACGCGCGGAGCGAGACGCACCGGGACTCTTTTATGCGACACGACGAGTTGTAAGTACCCGAGATTTTGAAATCTCGATAATGACTGAACGGATCGAGTTCTGAGTAGGCTCAATCGATAGCTTGGGGTCGAATTTATAAATAAGTGTTTTTATTTTTCCTCTACGTGCCCTACGAACGGAGATATTACGATGCAAAGTCCAAAATGTAAATATTTTCGATTAAGATACGTCATTATCGTCGTCCCGTGTCACTTTCACTTTTTCGACACTATGCTGCGCTAATATCGCTTCTAATGATAAACTGTGCGCGCGTTATTATCGACCTAGCAGATAAATCAGGTCGATCGATATATGTACTTTTTTATTACTTCTCCGCGTGTGCGGCGACATTTTTATCGACCTAGTAGGTAAATCAGGTATTATCAACCCAGTGAGTAAATCCATTCGAGTTGATATAGCGATATATGTACGTGTGCGTACTGTGCTCAGTGCAGTCAGTGCGTTCAGCGCGCTGTCAGTCAGTTATAACCTAGAAATAGTGACGATCGTGACCGTCGCCGCGTGATAGATTGTGAAATATATATTGACGGCAGGGAGCTGATGCTGATACCGAGGAGATCAAGGAGCCTGTTCACACGAGGCGGTACGCGCGCGTTGTCGCACCTTGCCTCGCGATAACGCGCGGCAGCGCAACCGCGCGTCAAAACCGCCTCGTGTGAACAGACTCTAAGAAGGAAGGTGTATCCAAAATCGCATACATACGTATATGCTGTCTTGTAAAAGTTGCTAAAGTTAAAGAGAACAAAAAAGTGATCTGTAGGGGAGAGTGGGGTAATTGAGAACGGCGGGTAATTGGGAACACAGCTAGATAAGTAATACATCCCCCCGCACTACACCGCGGGGGGATGTATTACTTATCTAGCTGTGTTCCCAATTACCCGCCGTTCTCAATTATCCTACTCTCCCCTATCTATGCACGTTTGACAGGCACTATTTTTCTGAAAAATCTATCGTATTTATATGCACGTGTAACAGACACTATCGCGTAATAAAGATTTCTCCAAAGTATGTTAATTATTTTTAATACATGAATCATTACTTATTTGAAAATTAATAATTAGTGGATAAGGAATAATTAGTCTCATTGTCAGGTAAATTACTTATTTTAAAAATTATTAATTGGTTTAATATAAATAATTTAATTATTGCAGTTAAACATGATTTAAAAAACATTATGTTAATGTTACATATATATATGTATATATACGATATATATGTGTATTTATATCCACTTAATATAGAGAATTGCAAGAATAACATTAAATATAATAAATACGTATTTAATCAATACATATTTAATAAATTTCAAAAATTTCAAAAATAAGAGACAATAGTTCTGTAATGTATTACTGTTATTATTCCCGGTGGAATGCACGGGATAGGCTCATCAACGTAGCACGGGTATTAAACTGTTATTACACCCCGTGCTTAATACGTAAGGAAGACGAGGACAGTGGTATTGGAAAAGAACACAAGGTTTACACCATTCACGTTCAACTATATTTCCTTTCAATACATTTTCGCGAAGCCCATTGCACGGACTTACGAATCTTGAATCGATACGTCGGGATAGATATACAGAAGCGAACCCTCCGACGCACGACCGATCCCTTCGGATACTCAAATCGCACTCTACTCGTTTCGATCGCGCCGTAACATGTTCGGACTTGCACACCGACCGTTACATTCTTAACACGTGAACATCCCGTGGCATCACCGACCAATCACCGCTATCCGCGATCGCGCGTTGCTAGCGCTGACGTTAGCGCCTCTCGTCGGCGTAGTTAACCTGTAGCGCCACATGCAGGAATAAGCGCGCCTTCGATTTCTTACAGATCGGCCAGCCTGAAATGACATTCGACCCGAATGTAATCCGGCTTTTATAACACGACTTATCTACTAATATCGCAAAGATTGACGCTGGGACGCGTTTATCACATATCTCAAACTTAAAAGAATAAATGATTACACTTAACAATCTTTGGTAAATGAGAACACAAAACATTGAAGCCACGGCAAGCGGACTTCACAACTTAACTTATATTAATTTGATACAAACAATTTTATACGCGAGACAGAACATTTTCGACTTCTGTCGGACCGTTGGGATTAATTGCCTTGATCCATGGTTTCAGGCGATCTGGTGATAGTATCGAATTATAAGGACGAGAAGTAACATCGAAATCGGGAACACTCTCCACTACATAACGGTTTTTATTCAAAACTTTTGCAATCCGATAAGGACCTTTATAAAGAAGGTTTCAACTTTTTATCCTCTCCAGGCCTAACGACCGTATCACGAATCATCACCAGGTCACCTGTATTATATTCGGTTGGCTTTTTGTGCAGTTTATCATAATATATTTTATTATAATTTTTAATACTCTCGGCAGAGTCTACCGCTGCCTCGCGAACTGAATCACGGTAAGCCTCGAAATTGAATTCCATTTTCGCAAATTGGTTGAGATGATCTACCAGCTTAGCATCCACATGACTGCGCTAGTCGTAACCTAGGAGTAGTTTTGAGGGAGAACTTTTAAGAGAAGAATGATATGTGTTATTTATTACGTACTGAACTGTACTCAGACATTCTTTCCATTTACGAGGTTCTTCGACCAATTTTCTTAAGGAAGATTTCAAAAATTTGTTTACCCTCTCAACTAAACCATTTGCCCAAGGGGCCGCCACCGCCACCTTACGATGCTTGATGCTACCGGAATTCAAGAATTCGGAAAACTCGTGCGAGATGAAAGCAGTTCCTCTATCAGATACGATTTCATTTGGATTACCTAACATATGAAACAGACTCTCAAAATGTTTAATCGTCTCCTTCGAATTAGTGGGAACAACCAAGTAAACCGCGTGTACGCGTCAACGACTAGGAGGACATGCTTAAAACCACCACTTGACTCTATCAAGGGACCGTAATGATCGGTATGTAATATTTGGAAAGGAGCTGAAGGGGCATCCGTTATCTGCAATTCACCTTCGCGAGAATTTACCGACATGTTTGACATTAGACATACTAGGCAATCTTCTATATAATCCCAAACCTTTTTACGTATGGACGGAAACCAATAATTTGCCATAATACCTTGGACGGTTTTTTCCGCCCCACAGTGCGCCATGTTATCATGGTACACTCGTATCACATTACTGACCATAGACTCCGGGACTACGAACCGTGGTTTGTCCGTACCCTTTCTATAAACTAGTCCCTCGATAAGCTCGAACTTATCGTTCTCCGTAAATTTTAACTCTTCGGCGATATTTTTCAGCTTAGCGTCCGTTAATTGCTTGTATTCGAGTTCTCTCTCTACAAGCATTGAATCGACGTATGCCACGATACGGCTAAGAGCATCTACATGCGCCATTTTTCCACCCGCGCGATGGACGATTTTGAAATCGTAATTCTGAACGTGTAGAGTCCAACGGGCAATCCTTGGGTTTAAATGAGCTTTATTTACAGCATAAACTAATGCTTGACAATCCGTTACTATCGTAAACTTTAACCCGTAAATATGAAATCTTTCGACTGACTTCACAATAGCCAACATCTCGAGTTCAAAACTATGATAATTAGCTTCGGCCTTGTTTGTCGCTTGGCTAAAGTAAGCCACCGGAGCGAAAACGCCGTCATTCTGCTTTTGCAGTAAAATAGCAGCTATGGCCATATGACTTGCATCGGTATGCAGTTGTGTCTCAGCATTGGAATCGTAAAGCCTTAACACCGGGTAAGAGATTAAATCTTTTTTCAAGAGTTTCGAAAGCTTGCCTACAATCTTCACCGAAAACGAATTTGGTTGATTTGCGTAGCAGATTAGTTAACGACTTCGCCTTATACGCATAGTTCTGAATGAATCTTCTAAAATAGTTAGTCAAACCCAAAAATCGCTGGACATCCAACACCTTTCCTGGGAGAGGAAACTTTCGAATTACGTATGTGTGCCTTTCGCTAATAGTGATACCGTTGGCCGATACAATATACCCCAAAAACTCAATTTTTAACTTTAAAAATTGACACTTCTCAAAGTTGATTTCAAAATGGTATTGCTTAAACTCTAGGAGCATTTGCTTAATTATCTCCAAATTTTCTTCGATTGTATCCGTAGCTATAAAAATGTCGTCCATATACAAGATAATTTTGCGCTCACGATTCAATTTTGCCAACCCTGGAAGATTCTTTAATCGTTTGTAAAATTCGGCTCCTGATTCGCAAAATCCAAAAGGCAAATAGACGTACTCGTACTGGCCGTCATACGTAGCGAACGAAAAATACTTTGTGTCTTCCGGATGAATTTTCACCTGGTGATAACCATCCTTCAGATCTATCAACGTGTACACTGTTTTCTTTCCAACATCCATTAAACAATTCTCGATTACAGGAAAAGGACATTTCTGCCTATGTACTCTACAATTTAGCGGTCTGAAATCCACACACAATCGCCATTTACCATTTTTCTTACGAACTAGCACGGTTCTCGCGCAATAGGGGAAGGAACTAGGTTTGATTATACCCCTTCGAAGAAGGTCGTCTCATTTGTACTCTTTCTTCCACGAAACACGCCTGGGTGAGTATGCATATACCGACTTATCTTTAAGCACAACTCTAACTAAGTATTTTTCTCCGGGAGGGGGCACCTCCGCAGACTCTACCTCCTTGAACATCGAAATTAAACGTTGTTTAACTCCGTCATCAAAATCTGTTTCGATAAAAGACAATTTTTCTTCTAAACTTTCAGGCGAGTCAGAATTCACATCTGCGAACGCTATTTCATTGAATAATTGCAATCTATTCTCCGGACTATCGGAAAACGGATTATACACAATCTTTATTTTGTGTTTATTTATAAAATCCATACCGATTACCAAATCCATTGACAGAGAATCATTGACCAGAACATTTAATTTAATCGAAGCTGAGAATTCTGGTAACGGAGATAAAACCACTTCGGAAGAGACTGTACCACTTATTTGAATCGGCGAATTATTCAACGCTTTGTACGAATTAAGACAATTTTTCGCGCTATCGGACGATCCGAAATATTTTTTGTAAACGGATGGTCGGACAAAAGATATTGGACTACCCGTATCTACAAGAGCTACTAAATCGGACTTGACATTGTTTAACGAAATGACCTTAATCCGGAAATTGTCGAGCTCGAGCCTTCGGTCGTGTTCTGCTACGCAGGCCACCGTCGTCGTCTCCGGGGACTGGACTGCAGTTGCGGACGACGCCGTCGTGTCGGCAATGTCCACTGCCGAAACCGTTGAAGAGGAGGCGGTGTGGCCGTCTGAGACTGTTCCTTTCGCTTCAGCTTGAAGCAATCCTCTCGTACATGGCCTTTAGTTTTACAATACGCGCAAAACTTGTCTTTGGTTACCGGCCCTAAATTTGGGGCCACTGACACTTTTGGCTGACTGACTTTTTTCACAAAGTCTTTTCCCTTTTGCGGCTTGCTTGACCCATTTTTCTTCGTCATAAATGAAGATGTGATACGATGCATCTGATCTAGGAATTGATCAAGATCTTCCGTATCCAACGCTGTCGCCGTTCCTCTCAACGCATTGCTCATAATGCCGTCTATCAACAACTGTATTTTATCAGCTTCCGGTAGCGTGACACTTTGCATCAGATCCAGCTTATCCATAGCGTAGTCCATAAAAGATTCCTTAGAGAAGTTCCATACTCGCGCCTCTATTTTCTTCATCGAGACATATAACAGCGTTCTCCTCTTGAACCTTCGTGTGATTGCTTCTTTAAAACCTATCCACGAGCGATTAACCGTGCCCGTGTTGTGCGTGAACCAACGTTGCGCATTACCGGTTAATTTACTTGTGGCTGCAAGAAGCGCTACTTCGTGCGTTACTCCGTGGATTCTTGCGACGCTCTCTACTTTTTCAATCCACAAAATAATATTTTCATCCTCTGTACTTCCGTAATTTGGGAGCTGAGACGCCAAGAGTTTCACCGCCTGTGCCAGTGGTATTGCCGAAACGAAAGAGCGGCTGGATTGATCCGACGTCGACGGTGATGATCCTTGATCGTTGCTTCTCTGGTTTACGTTGATCACGGCAAACATCCGCTGCATCATTTCCCTACTTTGCCTCAATTGCTCGGACAACTCCTTATTCTGCTTTAATTTGCTCGGCCATTACCGTGCTGATTTGCGAAAGGTCAGAAGATCCTGCCGGGACGTTCGTCGCCTCATTTTGTGGAACGGGAAGCATCCCTTGCCTCGGTCGATTCTCGATGCCGAAATCACGAAGCGGGTCATTCTTTTCCAGGTGCGATACTATCGCTTATACGCACTGATTTCGGGCCTCTAATGGCATTATACCGTATACTCGGGCTTCTTCTTGAAGTTCTTCTAAGGAGAGCCCCTCCAAACGGGAACGGATATTCACTGTGTCCATCATTTAGTCTCTTAACACGCGGCCGTAGCACTTCCAGATCACGTGACGGGAGCGTGAATACGTATTCGTTCAATAGCCGGAATTCGCGTTTTCACGAATATCTTTACTTTTGCACAGCACTTGTCACTGTGAAAGTGAAACAGAAACGAGAGTATTGTTTACAGGTTTACACAGACCTCTCGGTCGAATTTACTGCCAGGATATTATTAAGGGCAGAAGAAAAAGGGATACCGCGGCGAACGCTAAGCCTCGTAATGACTACACTCAACGGTTTTTTTAATATCCCACTTCTGAACTGTAATGTATCACTGTTATTATTCCCGGTGGAATGCACGGGATAGGCTCATCAACGTAGCACGGGTATTAAACTGTTATTATACCCCGTGCTTAATACGTAAGGAAGACGAGGACAGTGGTATTGGAAAAGAACACAAGGTTTACACCATTCACGTTCAACTATATTTCCTTTCAATACATTTTCGCGAAGCCCATTGCACAGACTTACGAATCTTGAATCGATACGTCGGGATAGATATACAGAGGCGAACCCTCCGACGCACGACCGATCCCTTCGGATACTCAAATCGCACTCTACTCGTTTCGACTGCGCCGTAACATGTTCGGACTTGCACACCGACCGTTACATTCTTAACACGTGAACATCCCGTGGCATCACCGACCAATCACCGCTATCCGCGATCACGCGTTGCTAGCGCTGACGTTAGCGCCTCTCGTCGGCGTAGTTAACCTAGCTGTGGCGCCACATGCAGGAATAAGCGCGCCTTCGATTTCTTACAGTTCTATATTATAACTATTATTACATTTAATGTTATTATTGCGATTCTCTATATAAATAATACGAATATAAATACACATATATGTATATTTGTAAAAATAAAAGGTCATATGTATATATATTTTTTTAAAAAAAGGTAAAAAGAAGGCGCCAAGTACACGCGCAATGTATGTTGTAAATCCAAAAATCTTAAATGGTAGTAGCTTTATTTCTTCCTAACAAAATAATTCACAAAATTGCGTTACCTAACTCAACCCAAGTGATATGTATAGTAGCTTTATTTCTCCCTAACAAAATAATTCACAAAATTACGTTACCTAACTCAATCCAAGTGATATGTATTTCAAAAAAAGATGTGAAATCTTTAAATTGCGCCAAAGAGAATATAGTAAATACAAAAATCTCAAATGGTAGTAGCTTTATTTCTTCCTAATAAAATAATTCACAAAATTGCGTTACCTAACTCAACCCAAGTGATATATATAGTAGCTTTATTTCTCCCTAACAAAATAATTCACAAAATTGCGTTACCTAACTCAACCCAAGTGATATGTATTTCAAAAAAAGATGTGAAATCTTTAAATTGCGCCTAAGAGAATGTATATACTTAGAAAAATAATTGTTGTGCAACTACTTTTAAAAAATAAAACTCAAGTGGTACGTATCTTTGTGTTCCCATTCAAGGGTCTTCTCGTTCCAGCCCAAGCTTTAATTCTTTTTAACAAAATTATAATATTGCAAAGAATCATTTTAATCACAAAGAATTAAAGAGATAACAGTACAAAATAAAAATATTTAATTAAAATAAAATAAATAAATTTTTCTTGTAAAAAAACTTGGTGCTGCTTTTTGACTCCTGCTTTCCTAAATTGCTTTTTTACTCAATCAAAAATTTTGTGCTTTATTAAATTCAATCAAAATTTTAGTACTTTATTAAATTTCAAGGTCTAGCAGCGCCAAGTTTTTTTACAAGAAAAATTTTGTAATTTTGTACTGATATCATGCATTTTGTAGTAGGTAATAAGCAAGTATCGGCAAAAAATTTCCATTTTTTATTTTTTAATTATTCACAAATTAGCAATAACAACCAATTAAATTTTTATTGAATTTATATAATATGTAAACAGAAACAACAGGAAATATATCTTACATTTAGACTGTTGTTTTACACGCGTGTTTACGTTGTGCAATGTTGAAAGTAGACAGAGCGAAATAGAGATTTCAGAAAGCAAAATTAAAATTTTCATGCAAAATAAAAATAATGTATAATTATTCAATAAAAGATAAATAGGATGTAGAAACATATAAATAAAAGATAATTTGTTTTTTTTCTTTTCTTTAAACTTTTTTTATTTTATATTATATCACAATGCGATAGTCCGCTCGAGTTCCACGAAATTGTTTTGCAAACAATTCTTCCACAGGTTGCTCTTATCTAATTACTTATCTAATTATCAGATTACAGATTAATTACTATTACATGATCGTTTCGTTTAAGCGATTATGTGGTTTGTTTGGTCCTCGTACATAAATTTATTTATGGTACGCTGTAATATTTCTAATAATAAAAAAAAGAATCAAATATATTGATGCATTCTATCGCTTGTATTATAAGCATGAATTAAACACTGGTCAATCATGTGAATTAAGTACAGTGAAAAAATCTATAATATATAATACATAGTACATATGTATATTTTTTTTTTACATGGGTGAAATCTTTTATCACTGGAGTCCCCACGGAGTGACAGAGGCAACCAGTCGCGACGCCCGTTCGGGGAGCGCCCGCGGGCAACCAGTCACGGACATTAAGTCCGATCGGGGAGCACCCGCGGGCAACCAGTCCCGGACGCCGGTCGGGGAGCGCCTTCGCCCCTCCGGGGTTTGAACCAGTGACCCCCCTTTTCGGGGGGAAGACTCCCCCGCCCCCGGGGCGGATTCCACGTACGCGCCTCCCAATTACGGGGGATACTCCAGGGAGGCCTAAGCCACCCTGAGCCTGCCTCCAAGGGATAGCGCGTACGCAGCCTACCGGCTAAAACACCCATGAGTGACCCTACGCTGTGCGGCGCTGGGGGGGGGGGGGTGGGAAACGCAATGATCACATCCGTGAGCCCCCCCCGCACCTCGCCTTCCGAGGCGAGAAATCCTAATTTGTGACGGATGAGTGCCACTACCCTCATCCGCCACCCCTCCCTCCGGAGTTCCTTTCGCAGCGGGCGAGCGGTGGTCCCTGACCGCTTGCCCGCCCCCCGGGCGAGGAGGGAAGGAGTGACCATCTCCGAAGAAATGGGTTCCTTCCCCCCTTGCGCCCTCGTATAGAGGGCAGGTGGGGCCAGGACCCAGGAGCGTTTCTCGCCACCCCCAGCCCTGGCCCCAACCCTCCGTGGACAGAGAGGAGCACCTGTGGCGGGAACCCCGTAGGGAATCCACCCGAGCCCCCCCTGCCCACCTCCTTCCATAGGGGGGGGGGGGCGAAGACCAGGGACCCCGAGACCCCCCAGCAAGGGGACCACGATCCAGTGAGCGGCCTAAACCGCCCCCCTTCACGCAGACCCTCCAGGGACGCCCCGGGGACCCCGCTCCCGCCCCCCCGCGGACCAGAGGGAGGGGGTTACGAACCGGGGCCTCCGTGGAGGAACCAGCCCGCCCCCCTTGGGCCGCGACTCAGGAGACCCAGGACCGGGACTCAAGTCGGTACCGGGTCCCCCGGCGGACCGAGAGGAGCACTCGTGACGGGGACCCCGCCCAAGCCCCTCCCGGTCCGCTACGCCTATCTAATGTCAGGAGGGAGAACGAGGCGGCCTGGGGCCCGAGGGCTCCCAAGCCATCGCGTCCTCCCCTCCACCTTCCCTGGGAACCGAAGTTCCTCCGAGAGAAGAGGACTCCGTACTCCCCGGAGTCTGCCCCTCTCCCATCGCTTTTGTTAAAGGGCGGGAACACCCAGCCCCCCCCCCCCCAGCCGATGCTCAGCTGGCAACCCCGAATCCGCGCAAAGCGGACACTTCGGGGCCGCCGCAGAGCAACGGCTGGCTCGATGACCGCTAGCACCACAGCGGTAACAAAGACCGCTGCGGTCCACCGAGGAGGTGCACCGAGCCCAGACGTGTCCCACGTCGAGGCACCGGTAGCACCTCAGGGGCCGGGCCCGGAGCAGCTCCAATTTGGGGCTGCCCCAGCCCACCCTTATACCCTCCCTAATAGCCCGGGATGCAGCGCCTACAGGGCACTGCACCCAGGCTACTCCCAATCTTCTGGGGGACCTGCGTATCTCCCCGACCCGCACATCCCCCAGATCGCACCCGCCAACTACGGCGATAGCGGATGCCACCTCCTCGGGGGCGTCCGAGTCGTCCAGACCCGCCACACGCATTTCTGCGCACTTGGCAGGCCTGGCGACCCGCACCCCCGAACCCTCTAGCGCAGCGCTCACGCGCTGCGCCAAACGGTCCGCCTTTCCTGAAGCGCCCTCTATTACGAGGGCCCCGGTGACAGCCCTTCTGCAGCGAGTGCTGCCTATCTCGAGGTCGGCGAGGGAAACTTTTTCCCTCGCCGTCCTCAGGGCCTCGGCATACGTCACCGCCTCGCCATCAGGGACGGTGATAGTCACCGCCGCCGTTTTAGGCGGGGCCGGCAACGCAGCCTTGGCCCTATTTCTTCCCTTAGCAGGGGGCAACCGCTGCGGCGCCCCAACGCCCCCACCCCCGCCGCGCTTACGCCCGGCGGAAGGAGGAGCAGGCGCCACAGCGCCCCCCACCTGTACCCCCGAAGGTCACCGCCCCCTCCGTCCTCACCGACCGAAGAGGAGGCGCCTCTCCAAGGGCCTTCTTACCCTGGGGAGCACTCCCTCCGCCGGTCCCCCCCGCGGGGGAAGTGGTACCCCCTTTTTTAATGAGGGAGCGAATCTCCCTCACCAAAGATTCCACCTTTTGATCGAGGGCCTCGACGCGGGCACTAAGTCCCGCGTCGAGCGTCCGATCACCAAATGCCCCTTTCCCTGGGGCATCGTTCTCTACTTTTGACGCGGGGTGCGGCTTGAACGGCCGCATCGCGCGTCACCACTCTCCGAGGATTCTCCTCTACTACCTCCATTGCATTACTTTTGGCCAACTCACCCATGTTGGCCTCAAGTTCTTCCACCCTCTTATTTGAGGTTTCTAACCTATCAGATAACCCCTCAATCACCTTCTGGTAGCGAAGGGTTATCTCCCCCATTTCTATCGATCGGCCCTGCATCTCTTTAACAGCCAGGGCAAAGATCTCCATACCGACCTGGATATATGGATTCTCCTCAGCTAAGTTGAGATTAGCCTTCAAACCATCACACATTTTATACAGAACGTCAAACATCTCCGATGAGGGAGTCTGCCCGACAATCCTGTTCCATTTCACCAGGAAAACACTCCTCTTCTCATTTTCTTCCGGGTCCACCCTATCACCCGTGATAGACAGGAGTGAGTACAACCACTCCTGCCTGTCGCCCTTTCTGCTCTTTTTAGCGGCCGCGATAGCCGCTTCGCCCCGCGGGCTCGCGTCGGACCAGCGGGGTAGCCCATCGCCAGATGACGACAAGAGGGAGGCTGGGACGATACCCCCCCCCCCCTCGCCGACCCCTGGGTGTCCGGTCACCCTGGGGCGGTAATTTCTTACTGTTTCCTTTGTCCGTCATCATATATTTCAAAGAAATGGTTTAATTTCGGAGTTTTCCTTCTCCTAGGCTGGTCGGCTTTCTGGCCTTACAAGCCCAGCCTGCCCGAATTCGGGTTCCCCGGGTTTGCCAGACCCGTATCGGGGGACACCCACCAGAGGCCGCCCCCGACCCCTGGGAGGACGGTTGGAAGAGCAAAGGCTCATTCCTCATGGTCCCGTCCAAACCGGGCGTCTTTTATAGAGGCCGCCTACCTCGCGAGTCCCGAAGGACTCCCCGGCCCCCGCCGACCTTGCGGCCGACGGAGGTTACGGTACTGATGTGCTCGGGACCCCGGGTGCGCAAGACCCGTATCGGGGAAGGCTCCTAGGGACCCCTAAGAATCCCCGGTGGCCTCCCCCGACCCCTGGGGGGACATATGTATATACAAACTTTATGTATTACATTTCATCTCAGTTTAATGAAAACGCTTCCGTACAGAAATATAACAATATAAATGTTGCAGGTTATATTATAGTAATCACTATTAAATTAAGAAAATTTCGATTTACAGCTGTTGATTATAATGAACTGTCCAAAGTTTCATCATAAGTGTGCAATACTAATACATAAAGTAAAATAACTAATAACACTCTCACATCTGTACCACATATATGTACAAAGATGCATTCTTTAGAAAAGCTGTTAATTTTACCACCTCTTACATATATTACTATATTATTATTACATCCAATAATATCATCGATGACAGTTCTCGATAGTTATTTGCACAAACATAAGAGAACAAAAGAAGCTATAAATGTACATACGTAGAATAATAGGTATAAGCACAACTGACTTTCTTAATTTTACCCTTATAATTTAACTTATATTTGTTACGAAATACGTAATTGTTTCCATATCCGCACTGTAAGACAGTGATTTATTATAAACATTTTGTGTTAGTTCGATTAAATAAAAGATAATAAATATTTCTGTAACATCTTACAGTATTAATTAAAGTAAACTTTAAATAAGATTTAAAGAATTTTTATCGTATCAACAACATACATATATAATTGTAAAATATATGAACTAAACATGTCTCAAGACCTTTGGTACTCGTACCTATTATCAGGACACAACATTAGTTGCTTTCCATTTACATCGAAACTCAGATAATTCTCACTTGCGACGTCATTCTGTCTTTATTATTCATTAGTTACCAAAAAGGATAGAACGACGTCACAAGTGAGATTTACCTGAGTTTTGATGTAAATGGAAAGCACCTATTATAACGTAGGAAAGTATTAAAGACGCTGTTTCATAACTTTGAAACTAGTTTTCTTATTGGCTAAAGCTTCGGTGCGCGCACACACGTTTTCTGAGCTCCACCTAATGACATCTATATACTCGCTTGACGCTTGAATGTCACATTGCATTTTTGGTTCATCGTAACAGCAGTCTGATCTTGATGTACTTAGAATTGACCTTGTACCTACCTAGATAGAAAATGAACATTTTTAGATATCATGTTAAAAATGTGTGGAAAGCATTAATTAGCATCGAAATTTAGCATTGATTCATTTCTTACAATATCATGAGGCCTGAATTTTTCAGCATGTTGAAGATAATCTGGTTTATTTTCTCTGTAAAATAAATCACCGCATACATATATGTCATATGTACATGAAATATACAATTTATATACAATTATATCTACTTATGTACCTGGATTCAAAGCTACATTTCTGCCGTAATGTAGCATATCTTTCTTCCTATTTTTATCCGACACTGTATACTTGTCGTAACTTTTCGTTGGATCAAAAGGTTTCCCTCTACTCGCTGGAAAAATGTGTTTGTTCCTCTCGTACCATGATCTAAAATAACATAAAGGAGAATTATACAAAGTATTCTTTTAATTGTGATAAATACCTAAATAAAACTTTTCCGGCATGATTCCTCGGTTTCGACAGAAGCATCGTGCATAACACGAATATCATCGTGAACGTCAAATGTGAACAGAGGTCTGCTCTTTCCTCGTGCCTAATCGCAATATTACATACATTAAAATAACATGCCAACATTGTGATATTGCTTCATAAGTTTTATCACTTAGTATCTTTATCTTAGTTACAATATAAGATCCTCCTTGACATACATTAACTGATCTGTCATTACTGTTTTAAGCTCGTTCAATTCACGCCTCAGAACTTCTAAACATCTCTGAAGAAGCTGATAGATAGAATTACCTGTATGTGAAAATTAAATTTATGCAGCAGAACATTATATATCACGCCAATGTTACTCCACTGGAGTAAATTCTCTAAATCACTGAGACATTCACCTTTCTTCATTATAACACTCCGACGATGACCAGATCCATCCCAATAACTGAATGTGATCTCAATTTCTTCTTCCTTCAACGCGTTCTACTTTCTAGCCCATTCTTGCCTTAATTCTTCCATAAGTTTATTTTCCTCCTCCTCCCTTTCCCTATCTGGCAAGAAACTTGTATCTACATCTGGATTTTTCTTAATCTTCTTAATCGCGAGGTCATCAGATTGCACATTTTCTGACTGCGGAGATTTTTCGGCATCTTTTCTTCGCCGCTAGCGCTCTTTCCTTTTCCTGCTCTTTTTCACGTTCCATCTATATCAAAGCATCAAATACACATACAAAAACACAAATTATGAGATAATCGGGATCATAAGAAGATCGTAAGAAATTACTTGTAGGTATCAGGACTCGTGAGATGTTCGCTCAATTTAACGGCGGCTTTTCTCTTGCATTCCGCGTAACCGACGGTACATACATGCCCATTTCGTGGTATCTAGCCATAACATCTTTGTGATATCGTCATCATTAAGATTTTCTTCGTATCCTATCTTCTGAAGAAGCCCATCGAAAATTCCTGATATGTATGACGAGATGACATTCAGAGCACTGAGTAGAAATCACATATGTATATATAAACCGCACATATAACATCGTGTTATTTTTACATTAATAGGAAAATTATTACACATTAATTCAATAAGCGTTAAACTTGCATACATAAAGTGAATCTCGCGTTTTATATATTGTTGCGCTCGTCCGCGCGTTCGCTACACTCTCGCACAACACACTCACTCGCGAACGCGGCGCGCTATCCCGTTTCCGGGAATAAAGACTCTCTAATGAAAGAAAACTGGTTTAATGATCAAATGTAACAGTGGCTCGTGAACACGTCAGTACAATTCGAAGGCCCGGCGGAGAATCTGAATGCCGACATCTGTCAATAAACAACGACCGGCTCGTTGCTAGGAACGTTGTCAGGCAGCGCTTCGCGGCTGCCTCTCGGGCTTCTACCGGGCGTCTCGGCTCGGGCGCAACAATATATTACGATAATTCACTCGTTTACGCGGAGTAAATTATCGTAAGTTATATACAAAATCCCGTTTACACGAAGAACAATCCCGTTCACGCGAACGAATTATCGTGAGTTACTATAGTTTAGAAGTAACGCTCGCGTAAACGTAGTAATGGTCGGTCTCGCACCGCGCGTACTTGGCACGAGACACTACCGTGTCTCTTGATAGGTTATAGGTTAAGACTGACTGTGACAGGGCGCTGAACGCACTGGCTGCACTGCGCGCAGCACACACACGTATATCATAAATACATTAAAAGCGATATTAGCGCCGCAGTGTCAAAAATGGGAAAGTGACACACCAGCTGCCATTTTTGTCCGACGACGACGACGTGAACGTTTCTTAAATAAAAATGTTTCACATTTGGACTTTGCATCGTAATATCTCCGCTCGTAGGGCACGTAGCGGAAAATATTATAAGAGATCCCCCCCCCCCCCCTCAAATCGACCCCAAGCTATCGATCAAGCCTACTTAGAACTTGATCCGTTCACTCGTTATTGAGATCTCAAAATCTCGGGTACTCGCAACTCGTGCGTTCGCGTAAATGAGTGCGTCTCGCTCCGCGCGTACTTGGCGCGAGACACTACCGTGTCTCTTGATATATAAATATATATATATATTGTATATCTATATGTGTATATATATATATATATATATATATATATATATATATATATATATTACATTTTTTAATATTTTAAAATTGTGTAATTTAGGAATAATTACATATTTTTTGAGCATATATATTAATTATAATTCTTTTTATTTACAATATTTTTAGCGTCCTCTAAATAAATTAGGTATTCACACAAATATATTTTTTGAAGCTTCGAAGTTAACTTCGAACTTCGAAGTTTTTAAGCTTCAAAGCTTTGAAGGTTTGAGATTAACTTCGAAGCTTTGAATATCGAAATCTTTGAAGCAAATTAGCAGCCCTAGTCGAAACAACCTCTCGAAAAAATTTTATATATTTGATTATGAGTGAATATCTCTGAAACCGTGAGGTATATAAAGAAATGTTTTAGACAAAAAGGTTACGGTATTAAGTAATCTCTGTAATTGTGTATTTAGATTTTTTCCTCAAAATTTTATTTGTATGAATATGAAATCAAATTAATGTGTTCTTTGTTTTCCAGGGAAGATCATTTATTAATATGCTGGCATTTAGAAGGTGGTGTTGCACATTCCACTGTTGTAACAGAATTTCCAAATGATTTTTATCCTACCGATATGCAATGGCACCCTCGTCCCAATCATACTGCTTCTGCTGCCAAGACATCTTCTTTAGATGTGTTATTAATTACTACAGCTGATGGTATGTTAATGATTTAAGAATAAGGGAGACCAGGGCGAAGTCGTCACTATTTTTTCGGGGCCGATTTTTAACAACAAAACAAATAATTTTAGTAAAATGTGGTATACCGTTGTAAAGGATGAACCCTTGGCTACAAAATTTATCAGGACATTTTTGGTTTACGTCGCTTTGTTCAACTGGTATAGAGTGAAAACGACAAAGGTGCAAAAATTGAAATGTCAAAATTGCCAGGGCGGAGTCGTCACTCCATTCTCGGACTGAATTTTAAGGATGTAATTTCATAGATTGTTCTATTATTACGTCTAAGTATCTGTGTAAAATTTCAGCACAATTCTCTTATTGGTTTAAAAGTTATTGTAATTAAGGATGTATTGGAGGTATTTCAGATATATTCAGAAAGTGCTGTAAATTGTTTTTAAATTAAATTAAAAATACTCTGTAAAATTTTGAAGTTATTTAAGAGTTATTTAAGTTTAAAGTTGATAAAATTAACATTATCCCTTATAGAGAATCGACATTTTTGCTGTAAATATAAATAAAATATAAATAAACCATTAAGATATTTCTTAAACTTTTTTTATGTGTAAAACATACATCATTGATATTGTATTTTAAGTTTCAAAATTTTTTGCAACAAGAAAATTTTTTAATTGTTTAAATAATGCTAATTATTTAAATAACAAAAAATCATACTCAAACTGTTAACGGTAATCCCGTCTAACATATAAAAAATTTTTAGTTGTTTGACATACATGCAAAGTCTTCTTTTATTGAAAGTTTAACTTTTAGCAAGGACTGTACGACCCATACATCCTTAAATAAAAATTCATAATTCCGATCATGAAAAATGATAGGATACATTAATTATAGGATGTTATTAATTATTTTTTAATAGAAAAATGGAAACATTAATTAAAAACACGATGGCGGAAAATAATTCCAAGAAAAGCGCACACACTTATGTGCCCTACGCTCGCACGAAATGCACTGTTTCTCGTCAGCTCTATTCTGTCATCTCTGAGCACACGCAGCACATATTATCCAAGTCCTCGCCGAAATCCGACCACTGCTGCTTCTTTGACTTCGATTTTCGCCCGAAGCCTCCATGATATGGCGACGATTTGGTGACGACTTCGCCCCGGACACAGATTTTAAGTTTGATCGCTCATGAAATATTAGAAATCAACCACAATAAAAAAATTTCACTGGATTCGTGTTCAGCATGCATTACTCTTCAGAATCACTTATCTCGAGATTCGGAGAGAAAATAATATTTAAAATATTTAAAATTTTCCACGCGCCAAAAATTTTACTTTTAACCTCCGAAAACACGTTTGCCTTAATAAAAATCACAACATGGCATATAATCTTACTAAACTCCGTTGGTCACATGGGCACCATAAGTAGTGTTTACAATATTAATGGCGAGTTCACACAACATACAGAGATAATTGTAGTGACGACTCCGCCCCGGTCTTCCCTATAGTCTATGATGACGACGACGATGTCCGCTCGGTCTCGCCGGCCGAGGAGGAGCGCGCCGTCACTTTTCTCTAAATCACCTAGAAGTCTCTATAAAACTCTCTTATTCAGATGGCAGCTCGACCAGATACTTTTCACAAAAGCTCGTTATGGGCGCCAGGTGCGATTCCTCGCACCACGATACACGAAATCTAAGCTCTAAGTATCTCAGGCGTGAATCCCGTGGTTTGATCGCTGTTAGATCTCGGGGAGGAGGAGAGAGAGCGCAGCGCAATTAGCACACCATATATATAACAGAAATAATATATTTGATTAACGCAGAAGCATATGAAGTAGGATAGAAACATTCCGTGAGTGAATGGGCAAAAGAGGCGCACGTATCACGCCGCAAACGCAATAAATACCTTCTCGCCGAATCATACGACAACTACGATCTACTTCGTAACATGAATGATTCCCCATGTTATGGGGGCGACGCTTGCAAGTCCTACCCCGAATATCGCGGTACCGATAAACCCCTAATTACGACTGAATCCCACCCTGAATCTCGCGGTACCGACAACGGTTAATTACAACTCGACGCAACCTACAACTCAACGCAACATAACTCGACGCAACATAATTACCACTCGACGCAACATGATTACAACTCGACGTAAAATAACCGCGAACAACTCGCACGCAATACGATAAATCAACTTCTCGCCACGGATTGGTCGCAACGCAATGACCGCGAATCTCCTCGATCACGCGAGTCCCGAAATAACCGCGAATCTTCTCGATTACGCGAGTCCCGAAATGACCGCGAATCTTCTCGATTACGCGAGTCCCGAAATGACTGCGAATCTTCTCGATTACGCGAGTTCCGACACGAAACGCGAAGATGTCTTGCACGCCACGACGCGATCACGCGAAGCCCATGCGGCCCCGCGATGATACGGTGTCCGGCCCGTGCGAAGAACCCCTCGCCCAAAACCCTTCGATTACGCGGAGCGCATCTCACCGCTCACAATCATCCGCGTCTCGCCGCTCACAATCATCGGCATCGAACCTCTACAATCTTTCAACGAATCTCGACAATACGGGACCCAAACGAACACGATACTCACGAATCTCGACAATACGATACTTAACGCGCGTTGACTGTCGGCGGCCGCGCGCTCGAATTCCCGAGACGGGCAATTGCGTACTATCTCGGCCGGGCCCTCCCGCGGTATTCCTCTCGAGACAATTAATACGGATTACATACTCTCGCGGCACAACGCGACTCTCGGGAGGGCCTCGGTATCGCGGCGATCTTACTTGCGGTGCTTGTCAGTGGCCTTACAATGTAGCTCGCCGGCAATCGGTTGTCTCGGTCGCCCAGGAGGTTGGATGGCACCTCTCCAAACGACGGCTCGCACGACAGTGTCGGCCCTCTGTAGTGTGATTCTGTAACTTGTTATTCGTCGTTATGTGCTTATAACGACAGTTGCGCAGCTTTTTTTTCCATATAGTATACCTGCGCAACGACAACATAACGATACCGACACTGTCGTTAAGAGTTACAGAATCGCACTACTGGCCCGGCGGGACCACGCTGGGCCCGCGCGCCTGCGCGCCGGGGGTTGCAAGCGTTGTCAGTCCTTATCAGTGCTGCGCCCTACGCGAGCGCCGCGCCCGACTACGGCGCGCCTCGCGTCCGCCTCCACCTTCCGACGGTAGTTTCGAAAGTGCTCCGAGTCCGACTGTCCAGGCCGCGACTTCGGGACCGGTTGCTCGACGGCCAGGCTGGACGGGCCGTGGCTCGTCGCCCGGTGGCATAATTCCGGGGGTGGTTTCCTCCGTGACGGAGACCTTCCTCGGGGCGTCCTCCTTTCCGGATCCTCCGTGCTCGGGCCGTCATTCGGTGTTGTGGGCCAAGCGTTCGCCATGACAGGCGCTCTGCTGTACCGGCTGTGGGCCTCAGCGTGACCCGCCCGTCGGCCGTCCGTCCTCGGAAAGCTTCCGGCTGTCCACCTGGAAATCCCTCGGTGCGACATACATCGTTACATTAATCCGTGGCCATCTGGTCCGCACCGTCTCACGCAACCTGTAAGTCTCGCAATATTTTTAACCTAATTCTAACGCTAATGCCCCGCCCGCCTCGGGCGGAGGCACCACCCTCGACGCCTCCCTCGGCCGAGCTACCATCCGGCCCGGGGACGTGACTTTGTCACGTCACAATTCTTAGAGATAATAAAAATATAATATTATTTATAATAATAAGGGGTTTTATTTCGACTCAATTGGCTATTATATAAAGTTGACACAAACGTTACGACGTTTCGATCCTTGGTTTGGATTCTTATCAAGCAATCTCATAAGTAATTTGGTCTATAATTAAAGTCATAATTAAAGGTCATAATTAAAGTCATATTTTAAAATTAACGGAGCAAAGTTAAAAGCAATGTAATACCTATTAATAAAAGAGAACCATTACTTTCACATTAAACCCATGAAGATTTTTGCCCAAAAAATCATAAGTGTAAGATGTAGAATGTCGCTGGTAGTGACTTGAATTGATGCAGTATAAATGCGCAAATTAAAACCATTGTGTCGTTGTAAGAAGTAGCGCACGTGTTGTCTAGGCGAGCACGTTCATGCGACTAACATTAAGGACGTTCTCCGGAAAATCGATTTTCTCTAGATTTTCTTGAAACTGTGAATATACGTTAATTTAGGTGTGCTTTATGCGTGGTATAAATTTCAGTACCTCTTGCGGTATTAAAAATCGAGATACTGAGCTTCAAAGTTTCAACTTTTAACATGGGATTCCTATTCCGAGCCATTGTAAAACAGACATTATAATGAATTGTGAAAAAAGTTTTCTCTAAATGTTTTTGAAAAACTAGTATATGATGCTCCATAAAAATAGAAATAATATGCGATAAGTGTCAATACCCTTTCGGTACTCGTTTTCGAGAAATACTTATGTAAAGTACGCGATTTGATGAATTTTTCGCTCGGTTCAGAATGACAGAAGAGGAGAGGCGTCAGTTACTTGGCAACGCTGCATGAATTCTCACGCGTGAAGTTAACTTCTTATTTTTTAGATGTTATATGTAATATTTTGTATATAAACAATTAACTTCAGTAAAATAAATTTTTCTTTTTAAGCATGAATACAAGTTGAGCATGACTGGAACCGGAGAACATCCTTAAATAGACGGACGGGATTTAATAAATAAATTGAAGAACATCAGAAGGTTGTGAACATATATAAACATTGGTCGAACGAGAAACAAATCAAGCGATCGCGTTAACATTTTGTCATATATGGGATTTAAATTGTCCGTGTCTTTTTGAAGATTGATCGTATCGGTCTGTCTTTTTATGAAAAATGTCACGGCTATTTCACGTTTTCTGGTGTTCTTCTCTTTATGTAGTATATCAACATTGGACCAGTTGAAATCGTGTCCATATGTAACCCTATGCTTGCTGACCACAGAGTGGTCAGAGTGGTTGCTGTCGTCTTTTTTAATGTCATTACAATGTTTCTTTATGCGCGTTTGTAAATGACGTTTAGTCTGTCCTATATACGAAGCGTTACAATTATCGCAATTGATCCTATAAAC
This sequence comes from Temnothorax rugatulus, assembly GCA_035220575.1. Classification (NCBI taxonomy): domain Eukaryota; kingdom Metazoa; phylum Arthropoda; class Insecta; order Hymenoptera; family Formicidae; genus Temnothorax; species Temnothorax rugatulus. Next base: position 43,814 of record JASTWL010001019.1, read on the forward strand.
CAGTTCAGTAGAGTGATCCGTATCGAGTCTGTCTTTACCTCTCCTAATAATGACATCAAGTTTTTTAGGTATAGTATAGTATAAACTGCGTCCAGACCTACTTTATTTAATGTGAGACGGATGTCATCGCTAAGTCCCTTAATATACGGCAGTGCTCGGAATTAGATGCCCTTTTCGGGCCGATTCTCGAGACGACGCATCCTATCCCCCCACTACCGCTCGCGGCTCGGCGACCGATCTGCCGATCGCGCGCGTGACGCTGTTTCTCAGGAGCGTCCCTATGTAGAAATACTTTGGGATCGTACCTTCCGCCAAATTATCTCTAAAATTTATACACAATATATTTATAATATATTAGATATATTAAAGTAATATACATCTTTGTGACAGTAATATGTAATAATTACAATTTGGCAATAGCTTTCCACATCACCCGTGAGGTACTATTGTTGATGCGTTTTTTTTAAGTGGTTTCCCCAATAGGCCTATTCCACTAAAAGATAATGAAATATGTGGCTTGGCAGGAAAGCAAAATTTCATATTATAAGATATTATATAAAATGAAAAATAATCAGGAGATATTGAAACAACCAATTTGTAACAAATTTTATTTTGATCTTTTGGGTCGTTTGCACGATTCTACTAGGGATTGTATATCCACACAGATTTTAGAAGAACTAGCTCGCATCAGCGACGACAATGATGCATCGCTCAAAGAGGAACGTTTTTCTGTTTTTATAAATTTCATTTTGGAGAAAGAGCATTCGCATAAATATGTGGACCCAAACATGGAGAAAATTTTAAGACCGAAATTTCTAAGACGTGGATAACACGATGCATCTAAAATTTTGAAGACTTCGATCCCTTTTTCTAATCGTGCCTTTAGAGGAAGATTACATTGCAAATCGCAAAGTTCTGCCTGAAATTCTAGGCTTTGTTCCTCGATTGTTCCTCCACAGTGAGAGGATTCTCAAAAAGTAATAAATCTTTTCTTAGCGTCTCGAAATCACTGAAACGCGAATGAAATTGATTTATTAGAGAATCAATTATTACAATTTGTTTCTGAAAATTACAATTTATGCCGTGTTCTTCAAAGAGAATTTGGCAAGAGGGAAAAAAGTGAAAAATATTATTCTCTAATTGATTTTTAAATAGTAGCAGCTTTCTGCAAAAAGAATCGACATGACTAATTAATTGCGAAATAGTTTGATTGGTCTTTTGCAGCTTTAAATTTAAAGTATTCAAATAATTTGTCATGTCTGTTATTAAAGCAAGCTCGCAAAGCGAGTCTGTCTTCCAAAAAAAATCGAAATTCCTCATATTTTGCAGGTAATGTGTCTTGCAAGGAAAGGAAGATCTCTTTTCTTATTGCAAAGAACTTCTCTAAACATTAAGTATGAGATTATACAACCGTGTAAGATATACAATCAATGAAGAGGAAAACGCCGTAATCGGTCAGGACTGGATCTTGTTTGTCCGAATATATATTAATTTCTTGAGTGACTTTTTAACGTACAATTCTTTTTGCTCTGGTAGACCACACGCCGTTACTTCCGGACATAACGCAGTCTTAACCAAAGCTAGAACGATACAGTCACACAATTAAATTGATATCAATTTAATCATATTAAAACATGCACAATAATTCGGATTAAATGATGTGAGATATATATATATATATATATATATATATATATATATATATACATATAGGATAAGATACTGGGAATATAAAGAAAATGTTGCGAAAAATAACACCCCAGCTAGGATTCGAACCTGGACATCCCTCATTCCGTGACGGGCGTCTCACCAATTCGACCACCGAGGCATGTGGTGATATTTATCGCAACATTATAGATATAAGGAAGAACGTCTTTTCGGCGACGTATATAAACAATAAGTATGAGATTATACGACCGTGTAAGATATACAATCAATGAAGAGGAAAACGCCGTAATCGGTCAGGACTGGATCTTGTTTGTCCGAATATATATTAATTTCTTGAGTGACTTTTTAACGTACAATTCTTTTTGCTTTGGTAAACCACGCGCCGTTACTTCCGGACATAACGCAGTCTTAACCAAAGCTAGAACGATACAGTCACACAATTAAATTGATATCAATTTAATCATATTAAAACATGCACAATAATTCGGATTAAATGATGTGATATATATATATATATATATATATATATATATATATGTATATATATATATATTTCTACATATAGGATAAGATACTGGGAATATAAAGGAAATGTTGCGAAAAATAACACCCCAGCTAGGATTCGAACCTGGACCTCCCTCATGCGATAAATATCACCCCATGCCTCAGTGGTCGAATTGGTGAGACTCCCGTCACGGAATGAGGGAGGTCCAGGTTCGAATCCTAGCTGGGGTGTTATTTTTCGCAACATTTCCTTTATATTCCCAGTATCTTATCCTATATGTAGATATATATATATATATATATATATATATATATATATATCACATCATTTAATCCGAATTATTGTGCATGTTTTAATATGATTAAATTGATATCAATTTAATTGTGTGACTGTATCGTTCTAGCTTTGGTTAAGACTGCGTTATGTCCGGAAGTAACGCGTGGTCTACCAGAGCAAAAAGAATTCTACGTTAAAAAGTCACTCAAGAAATTAATATATATTCGGACAAACAAGACCCAGTCCTGACCGATTACGGCGTTTTCCTCTTCATTGATTCTCTAAACATTTTTCTGCACTAAGCCATCGAACTTCACAATACAGAGGCACATCTGTGTAAGTTGCGTTATGCTGCTCGAGAAAGTGTTGAAACTTTCGATGAAAGAGGAATTTGTGACCGCCTTTAATTGAATTAATAATTTTTGTGACGGTTTGCATTGATAGGTTCAAAAAATGGATTCTTCGGTCAAATAAAGCAGCGAGGTTTTTTACTGATATCCTCTGCAAAACAACGAAATTGGACGAATTTGATGAGATATAATAGGGTCGAATGAAATTCAATTTGATCCATGGCGGGAGTGAGCGCGTTTGATCCAGTTCTATGGACGAAGCGGAGACAATATGCGAACATTCTGACGAGTTTGTCTAACGATGAAAGGCGATCGAGGAGCGAATCGACTACAGTAATGGACTCTACGTCATCAGCATTTATGGAGGCAAAGGCGCGAGAATTTTCTTCCTCCTCGGGGAGATCCTCCGCTTCCAATGTCTTTTCTCGAGTGGGTTCGAATTCGACGAGCCACGCGGGGCCGGTTTACCAAAGCGGGTGATCGACTAGTTCTTGGGGAGCCCCTTGAGCAACAATCCGCTGGGTTAGATTTGGTATCGACATGTTTCCAGCAAGAAATGGCTGTGTTGGACTGAATGCGTGCGACACGATTACGCACGAACGTCTTCCAACGGTGCGGAGCCGAGCGTATCCACGCGAGGGTAACCTCAGAATCCGACCAGGTGTATGTATCGTTGGCAACTTTGGGTCGGAGAATTTTCCCGACATACTCTAACAAATCTGACAGCAAAACCGCCGCGGAAAGCTCGAGTCTCGGCAATGTGATGGCTTTGAGTGGGGCCACCTATGATTTGGCGATGAGCATGCGGATCACCACACCGCTCTCGGCGACGATCCTAATATATACAACGGCTCCATATATACAACGGCCCTACTCGCTCGCGTCACAAAATCCGTGGATCTCTCGCCTGACTACGTTATCTACCGCGATAGTGCGAGGTATGCGAATGGAAGCTAACACGGAGAGCTCCGACTTGTATCTTTTCCATCTAGAACATATCTCCGAAGGAAGCCCACTCCACTTTGAGCATCCAGAGTTGCTGGATCAATCGTTTGGCTACTAATGTAAGCGGGGTCAAGAACCCCAATGGATCAAAGATGCGAGCTAATTCAGAGAGAATGGTGCGTTTGGTGCAGTCTCTGTCCAACGGATTGACCTGAAAGCCAAAGTTGTCCGTTTGAGGATACCAACGAAGTCCAAGAACCTTAAGAAACTGATCTTCAGGCGATTCAAAGGATAATAACGACTGGCTACAGAGTTCCGGATCTAGATCAGCTAAAACCGACGGATGGCTACTGGCCCACTTTCTGAGTTTAAAGCCTGCAGTTTTGAGCAAGGCTTGTAGCTGCCGCTCACGGGCCTTCTCCTCTGACTCGACGCTCGCCACCACATCGTCGACATAAACACTCTTCCAGCACAGCCGCGGCCAACGGGTAACTTATTTTGCCTCCAGCCGCTAACTTCAACAAGCAAGCAATCGCTAGGAACAGAGAGCATGTCAATCCAAAGATGACGGTCAACAAAAGGTAGTCCGAGATCGGGTCGTTCTCTGAGAAACGCCACACTATTCGCTGGTAGTTACACTGAACAAGTTCAACCAAGATTTGAAGGAACATCTGTTTGACGTCCGCGGTGAGCGCCACGAGACCGATCCGGAATCTCAATAATATTACAACTATGTCTGACTGTAACTTAGGACCGGATCGCAACATTTGATTCAGCGAGACGCCGTTCAGATCCTTTGCCGATCCGTCAATCACGACACGCAATTTCGTAGTCGTGCTATCTGACTTGAATACCCCGTGATGGGGCAGGTAGAACACAGGTCCGTCCACTGGGAACGGCTGTTTAATCAATCTCATATAACCATTATCCAAATAATCCTGCATGAATTTACTGTAGTTCATTTTAAACTCTGCATCTAATTTGAAGCGACGCTCTAGTGCGCGAAATCTGTTCAAGGCTACTTGACGCGTGCCAACGAAACAAGGTTTATCCTTTGTGAAAGGATACGACACTACAAAGCGACCAGACGCATCGCGACGCGTGGTCTGCGCAAATAGTTCCTCGCAACGTCTATCTTCCTGGGAATATGGCGGAGCCGTGGGAATCTCGTCCAATTGCCAAAATCGACTAAGAGACGCATCTAATGAGTCGAGAGTCAGAAACGAATGTGTAGACCGAGACGTCTGCGTCGACACCGAACCGACGAGAACCCAGCCAAAAATAGAATTAAAGGCATCTGGTTCGCCCTTCTTCCCTACACGACGACCGTCCCGAAGCAATGACGCAAAGATCTCTGCGCCGATTAAAATGTCGATGGGACCAGGTCGGTGATACTGCGGATCCGCAAGCTTTAATCCCTCTGCGTGTTTCCACGCTCTTTGTTTAACTTGACTACTAGGTAATTGGGCGGAAATGCGCGGGAGAATCGTAGCTTCTATTGGAATGCGAATATTGCCATTGGCCTGTGCTTGAATCACGAGTGAGGTGCTACCTCGAATGGCGGCCGCCTTAGTATCATTTACCGCTAGGATGATGGTACGACACTTAGTTCGTCCGAAACCACCCTTTTGCATGCAGTTTTCCGAAATAAAGTTCAGTTGACTAGCACTATCCAAAAGAATGCGAACAGGGAAGGGATTCCCGTGAACGTCGAGAGCTTCGGCCTGCACCGTTGACAATAATACGATTGAATTTGATTTCGCAACGCTAGTCATGGTGACGAGGGGCTCATTATTTTGCGGCGACGGATTCTTGTCGACTGCCGATTCGGAGGAGGCTCCGGTATCCGCGGGGGTGCTCGCTGAACTCGAGTTTCGTTTGAAGTGCAACAACGTATTATGTTTAGCCTGGCACGACCGACACGTCCACGTCGACGGACAGTTGTTAGCGCCATGACCGGTGCGGAGGCAATTGAGGCATAAATTCGAGGTTTTTGCCGTTGAGTGCCTTTCCCTAGGAGGCAGTTTCAAGAATCGAGGACACTTGAAAACGAGATGTTGTTCCTTGCACACCGGACACTCGGCAGTTCGAGTTGCAAGCGACGAAGCCGACCCGGATTTTTTCGGCGAGGACGACTGCGATTTGAGCGACATGGTTGACGGACCCGAGATGGCCTCAAGAACCTTACAATGCTCGGAAAGAAACTTGATGAGCTGGGTATATCGCGGTATCTCTTCGGCCCGATGGATAGATTCGAACTTTTCTCGCAGTGATCGGGGAAGCTTTTCTAATAAGAAGTTTAGCAAAAGAAAATCCCACGAATCGGTCGGAAACTTCATCAGGTTTAGCGCGCGCGTGTTTTCGGTGAACGTATCTAATAGATTATGGAGAGCATCGGCCGATTCTAGTTTCAACGGTTTAGCCTCGCGTATCGACCTTAGGTGATGGTCCGCTAATTTTCTTCGGTTTCGATATCTGTCGAGCAGCGCGTCATAGGCTATCACGTAATATTCCGCGGCGAAGGGCAAGTTCTTGATTACATTGAGAGCTTCTCCCTTTAGCGAGGCCAGCAGATATTGATATTTTTCCATGGAGGAGATGTTACAGTTCTCGTGAATGGAAGCGTTGTATAGCGCGATAAAGGAAGGCCAAAGTGTGATATCGCCCGAGAATTGCGGAAGCGCAATTTGAGGCAGTTTGACTGCCGACGAGTGGCTCGAGGGCTGAGCTTGAGCGGTTCCGTGCGTCGCGCCCGTGATCGCGTGATACCGTCCCTTAACGGCGTAATGCATTTTGTCGAACTCAGCCCGAATCGCGTCTTCGGTTTCGAACTCGGAAGTCTCCTGTATGACCTTAAGATGCGTGTTCTCGAAGTCCTCGGCGATCTTCGCCATGCTCGGGTAGCGGGCAAGAAAGCTCTCACGGATCGTCGCTTCAGTCGAAGCCCTCTGGGCGAGCGCATGGATCTCCCGCATCCGCCGGACGCATAATTCGCGGCAAGATTGAGCTGACATTGATTTTGACATGCTGATACGAGTTTACTACGAACAGGGGATGCGACACCAGCACGTCAGCAAACGGTCGAAGGACGGCGAAAGCTTCACGCGAACTCGAGGCAATGATAATGGTTCGGCACAAAAATATCGTCGTTACGTGAAAGTACCGAAGAACAATAGACTTCGAGTTTGGAATGCCAGAAAAAACAAAACAACACTGTTTCGTTCGCCAAGGTGACGAGTAACGGATGGCTCGGTTCGAATTCCTACGCGAAGGCACGATGGAATATTCATGAGAGAATATTCTTCAAACACAATATAATAATTCGTATTGCTCGCGCAATCAAAATGACGATTTAGTCAACGTAAGAATAGTGAACGCGAACGCAGGGAAAAGAGAATCAAACACAGTGCAGAGCTATCAAGAAAGAGGGTTGCAAGGAATGTACAAAATAATAATTGGTTATATCAATAATCAAAATTATCAAATAGATTGGCACAGGTACCCGGATACGACGAGATATGCACTCAAGTACTCATTCAGATCAGAATTTCAGCAATATATGTTGCGCACGGTGTTACGACACGAGCAGCGTATATACGACACGAGCAGTATACACACGACACGAGCAATAATCCACGACACAAGCGTTAATTACGACAACTTCTTTATAATTGTGATTATACTTGTAATTATAATCTCTAATAAGATTACCTTGAGTGCTATATAAGATATTCTATACCGGGAACCAGTGCTGACAAACAGCGTATTCGATCGATGGCAATTATGTTTGCAAGAATTCCAACGATCGGAATAATATGTGTTTCGAGTCGTGCCGAAACACACCCAGCAACAACGAAAATAATGTAGCGCGTTATTATGGAGCGCGAGTCTATTTAGAAAAACGTGTGTACGCGGCCGGCCCGTGACCGAGCGCCAAGGGTGTCGACGGCGCAGCGAAAACGTATGGCTTGCCCGAGAATATTCGAGATCTGAATATTTCGGTTGCTATGTTCGCAATTACCGATTCTAACTAATCACCGCGTTGATTGCGAAATTCACGATTAGTGCAGATAACGGCGATGGCACGTGTTACGACGAGCGAGAGATTCACGCGAGTATTCTCGTCGCGAATTAAAAATTGCGAGCGAGAGATATCGCGCGGAACCGTAGATTATTAACACGCCACGCGTTATTGCATCTCGCGATTACAAGAACGAACAAATTAGCGAATTTACGACAAAGGCAGATAACGACAATGGCACGTGTTACGACAAGCGAAATGTTCACGCCAGTATTCTCGTCGCGAATTGAGAATTGCGAGCGAGAGATATATATCGCGCGAGACTAGAGACTATCACGCGCCACGTGTTATTGCAATGCGCGATTACAAAAATGAGCGAATATTAGCAAAGTAGCGAATAGCGAGATAAGCGAAAGGTCAGCGGTAGTTTTCTAACGCGAAAATCTGGCTCAAAGGACCAATGTACGGGGGGGTGTCAGTCCCCCGGTGGCGAATTTTAACGATTTTTCTCGAAGGACCAGAGGGGGGTAATGTAGTCCCCTCACGACTAATTATAAGCGAAGGCAACGCGCATGCAGCAAATTGTAAAGCTAAGCGACTCACCGTGTCGGCCGTCGTCCCCAGGAATCCACCGGTCCTCGTCCTGTCCTCCGACCTCGTGGCCGCTCCGTGGATCTCGGCTCGTTCGGCGCGCGGCCGACAGGCACGTGCAAGCAAGCAGGATAGAATAGAGCAGGCAAGCAAGATAGCAGGCAGATAGCAAGGCGGCAGTGAGCAAGCAAGAGTGTAGGCAGGAAGTAGTCTTCTGGAACGTTCTATGCTGCTCGGCTCCGGGACGATGAGGTCCGAAAGTTGGTTACGATAAGAGCCACAAGACGGCTTGACGATGAGTGTATGTGTGCCGTAAGACGGCTTGACTGAGAGTGCCCGCGGTCCTGGAAAATGCGCCGCGGGCGAGTATTTGCTTCTTTTTCGGGGGGAGCGGATGCCGTCGGCGGATGGGCGATGGCAGCACCGATAGGTGAGTCGCATGCTGTTGCTGCTCGCAATCCGCCGACGTTTCGCGCAAAAATTACAAAAGAAAGAAACGGGGGTAACTAATCTACTTAACAACTATACATAGGTATATACAATTATATACATGGTGGTGTGCCAAACAATGGCAATGTTATTATATTTGACAGGCGAATTAAAATAGCTTCGAATCGATATCGAAATGATGAAATATCAATGTCTTAACAGAAAATACATAATTTGCCTGTTTAGACCCTTATGAAAAAGTACACTCAACTTCGATGGTTAACACCCAAAGTTAAGTGTTAACACTAAACTTACGCGAGTTGACACTCAAATTTGGGCGTAAGTTTAGTGTTTGCCATCAAAGTTAAGTGTCAACTCTTAAATTTAGGTGTAGATTGAGTGTTGACCATTAAGGTTTAGGTAAGTTGTGTATTTAATCCTCAATGATGAGTGTATATTGGGAGTTTATTCTCAATGATAAGTGTAGGTTGGGGATTAAACCTTAATGTTTAGTGTAGGTTGGAGATTGATCCTCATCGTTGGATGTTGGTTTGGTGTTAACAGGGTGTTAACCTTTAATGTTCTATGTCGTTTTAATCAGTGTCGCCATGATCCCTTTATCGTTGGGTGTCGTTTAAATGTTATTTACATGAGAAGTACATGTTATGATGAGTTGATAGCTCGTCTACAACTTAATTGAGACGTCATATTGTGATAAAAGTGGGTAAGGACCCTTTTCTTTGGTGTCTTTTTAACGGTTAAACACCAACAGTTGAGTGTATTTTTCCGTAAGGGTACAGCGCGGTTACCCATCCGAGTCAGTACCGCACCTAACATCGCTTGACATCGATGATCGAGTGGCGATCCTTTGATTCTGACGCTTCCTTGTTGCTTATACTCCTATATAACATATCTTTATAGCGTTCAAAAATCGTGTATTGATAATAACTGGTAAATATATATTAAAAATAATAATGCAATTACAATTAATGTACAATAATTATTAATATAAAATTCGTATATTTAACATAATATAATATTAATATAATAACGTTAACAGCATGCATGAGAACGCCTAAAGACGCTACCTGACAAAATAAAGAATTTATTTAATGAATTGAAAAATAATTAAGAATCAAATTTAAAGAAACATAAATCTAAAAAAAATCTATTCTTTATGTATGTGTGTGCATATATGTTCACGGAGTAAATTATATTACTATATTATCAATACTCGATTAATAATAATAATAAGGGCCGTCAATTGACACTTAACGAAGATTAACACAATAACATTTAAACGACACCCAACGATAAAGGGATCATGGCGACACTGATTAAATCGACATAGAACATTAAAGGTTAACACCCTGTTAACACCAAACCAACATCCAATCTCCAACCTACACTAAACATTAAGGCTTAATCCCCAACCAACACTTATCATTGAGAATAAACTCCCAATATACACTCATCATTGAGGATTAAACCCACAACTTACCTAAACCTTAATGGTCAACACTCAATCTACACCTAAATTTAAGAGTTGACACTTAACTTTGATGGCAAACACTAAACTTACGCCCAAATTTGAGTGTCAACTCGCGTAAGTTTAGTGTTAACACTTAACTTTGGGTGTTAACCATCGAAGTTGAGTGTACTTTTTTATAAGGGGAAATCTGTAATTCTGTAATTATTTCTGATTTTCCATATAAAAAAGAGTTCCCTGGAATCATTGATATATGTACTGCAATTGTGGAGAAGCATTTTCAATTCTGTCAAATTAATGCGAAGAAAGACTTAAACTACGAAAATGGTAATTTTGCCGGTAATACAAACGGCTATAGGATCCTTTTAAAGATAAAGATATATACTTTATTTACCCCAAGGCAGCCTTAAAGAGCGTTTTTTGAAGGGACGTACTCAACCCTATCCAATTCATCCACTACCATTACCATTTCCTTTGGAACAACGGTTTAACTTCTCTTCCGAAAGACGGAGCCCAGTTTTCCATCTAGGGATACCTCTTTCCGCTAGATGGGGGGGGGGGGGGGCAGCGTTTTTCTGAGAAAATTCTCCGTAGCCTAGCGGGATTCGAACCCGGTTTACTGCAACCTGCTCCGGATTACGAATCTGGCGCTCTACCCACTAGACCAGCCGTCTCCCCTTATAGGATCCCCTTAATAAAAAACTGATTATACGAAAAGATTGTTTCTTTTTTCCTTTTCCTTTTTCGAAAAATCATATCGGTTGGAAAATTTTTACAATAAGTTTAATTTCTAGGAAAATACCATTTGGTTAATAAAAATGGTCGTATTGAAAAGAGTATCGATGCCCACAAAGGTGCGACCACAGTAGGTAAATGGAGTACTGATGGTTCTGCATTATTGACAGGTACGACATTATCTTGTTGTTATTAATTCATTGTTTCAAAATATATAATGTCGATTGTAGCTGGTGAGGATGGGTTAATTAAGATCTGGTCTCGCAGTGGTATGCTTCGATCTACATTGGTAAAAGCAAGCCTTCCTATATTAACATCAAGCTGGAGTCCTGACTGTTCAATGATATTATATTCCCAGGGTGGAAATTTGCTCCTTCAGTCATTTAATTCTAACTCCAAACCATACAAGGTATGTTAAACATTTTCTTGTTTTACCTTATATATTATATTATATTTAAAGATTGTTGTAGAAAATGTTGGTTCCTTTACAATAAATTCTCAATGATGGTTATACTTCGTTTATTAGTGGACTGTATAATTAAGTTCTTTCGTCGTTCTACTGCGATCACTCAACGCTCGTAAATCATATTATATATATGTATTAATTGTACTGTAGGACTGTGTAAGACTCTTTGACCGCTTGTTGACTATTTATAAGTTCAAGTCATACCCCTACTGAGTGTCATTCCTCCCTAATTGTTCGTTCGAATTTCAAAATGACATCAATTATCGCTCGTTTTCACGATTGTTTTACATTAATTTTATACAAAGATGTATTATATTATATTATATTATATTATACATTACGTTACGTTACGTTACATTACATTACATTACATTACATTACATTACATTACATTACATTACATTGAAAAGTAATTGTATTATTTCCACGTACATATTAGTCGTTTATGCCTTCCAATACTCAAAATAACTGCTATATTTTTCAAACTTTTTTTGTTAATAACTTTTTAACGAATAACGAGCGACGGCTAAAACCTTCTGAAGGTCACTCGGGGTCATGACCTTGACAACATATATCAAGGTCATTGAAATCGGTGAGGTCGCCCTTAATCTGAAGTTTTACCCATCCTCCTTTCATATCCTCCTTTCATAAGCGAAACGTTACAGCGTATCTTTTAAGCCGCGTACTTACCAATGGAGCGAAGACGAGCGAGCGTTCGCTCGGGTACACAAATGCTCGCTCGTGTTCTATCGAATTGTTCGTCCTATGTTCATATTGGCACGAATTCGCTTCTGTTCGCAATTGATCCGAAAAGTGACAGCGAGCAGATTGTAATTATATGCTATTAAGCAAAGACTTTTTGCCATTCCCTTTTAAACGACGCAAGAAGTGATTGTAAAATTATTAATGCAATTAATTCTTTCCACGCATCTTCTTTTTTTATTTTATAATATTTATTACTAGCATCTCACAATGCTAAATAAGTTCTGTAAGCCGTTATGAGTTTTAAAATTTTATCATTTGGCCATTCCATATTCCTTTCTGACCGAAGTAAATGCTCGCCGAACAGTCGAATTAAAGAAATGGTCGTCCACACCGAACAAGCGTAAACACGTCTTTTCTTTGATGTACCGACATCGGCCGGATCATTTGTGAACACGAGCGAACGAGCGTTTTTCTGCTCGCTCGTGCTCGCTATCCGTACATACCAAACGATCATTGAATGCGAATGTTCGCTCGCTTTGTTGGTAAGTACGTGGCTTTTCAGGAAGGAGAACGCTTCTCTAGAAATAAACCACTAAATTTTTTTAATAAGTCAATATTATCGAAAGATTTAAATTTCGGAGAAGAATATAAATTTCTTTTATTATAATGATATAACATTGATGCACAGATATGCGCTTGACGCATAGATATGCATATATGCCTCTATTTTTCTGCCCAATTTATGTCATTCAGATATGTCGTCGTCGTCGTCGTCGTTGTCGTCCGTCGTAGCCGTCGTAGTCGTCGTCGTCTTCTTCTTCGCAAAATTTTAAAAAGTGTGTCGGTTTGGCCTACTGTGCCGCTAGATGACACTCGTCACGAGTAAGTGTGGCGTGTCATCACTACGACGAAACTAATGATTGGATAGAGACTGTGTACACCGATTTGACAATAACTAAATACAAGGTTTTATTCTGATAATATTACAAAGTACGATAGAGTTACTTCCCTCGTGAATGCACACGGAAACGAAAGCTCGAGGAGACGATCGCAATCGCAATGTAACGCTCGACGCGCCGCGCGTGATTCGCCAAGCTTCCTTAGGGCGAACGCTCATGGCACTTTTTTTTGTCCGCTGACTATCACTGGTCGCCACAGTGCTCCCCCCTGAGTGACTTAAGTCTCTAAGTTGCGAAACTGATGTGTTTCTTGGTCTGTGCGTATGTTTTCACAGGTTGCGAGGTTGATGCTGTGGTTGAAGTACTGAGTTGGTCGACGTTTACGTTTGGAATCGAAGTTGGAACGTTTGATTCTGATGCGATTTCACGTTCACCGTGAATACGTATTCTGTTGGTCGATCGAATACTTCGTAGGGACCTTTGTAGGACTGTTCGAGTGATCTTCTGACTGCGTCGACCCTTACAAAGACGTGTGTACAGCGTTTTGTGAGCGAATGCCCTTTTCTTACAGTGGTGGGCTGATGGTACTGATCTGACGCTGCGCATGTGTTCTCGGAACTTCTCCAAGAATATGTGAGGATCTCTGGGTTGTTCCTCGTCGATAAAGAATTCGCCCGGTATCCGAAGTGTTTAGCCGTAAACGAGTTCAGCTGCCGTTGCCTTAACGTCATTTTTAAAGCTGGTTCTGAGACCGAGGAGGACCGTAGGTAGAGAACATCCATCCAGTTGTTGGTGTTGTGACACATTATTGCTGACTTGAGCGACCTGTGCCAGCGTTCCACCATACCATTAGACGCGGGATGGTACGCCGTCGTACGAGTTCTTTTGCTGCCCAACAGTCTGGTCAGTGCTTGAAAGAGCTGCGACTCAAACTGCGACCCTCTGTCCGTAGTTATTACAGCCGGTGCTCCGAACCTTGCGACCCAGTTTGTGTAGAATGCCGTAGCGACAGTGTTTGCGTTGACATCCGCAATAGGGACAGCTTCCGGCCATCGCGTCCCTGTCGATCATTGTTAAGCAGTAACGCATTCCTTTTGATGGTGGTAAAGGACCAACAATGTCAATGTGAATTTGATAAAAACGAGTATCTGGAATGGTTATGTGCTCCGATGCGTTGCAATTGTGCCTGTGTATTTTACTGCGCTGACAGGGGAGACATGTCCTGACCACGGTCTTATAGACGGAGAGCTGGCAACAGAAAAAGCAACATGCCTCGGTCCACGAAATATCTTACCTGGAAAAGGTTCGATTGCTGCCGGCAAAGCGAAAGCCCGACCGTCAGAAGGCGCGCTGGAAGCTAAGTGCGTGGGCGGGCAATCAAACGTGTAAATTTTCCGACAAAAAAAACTGTCGATCGGCACGGCTGAAAATTTGCATAGGTATCGAGGAGTATGAGAAAAAGCAGGGAAAAAATTGTCAGAAGAGTAAATAGAAGCTAAAGGGTTGTCAGAAGCTGCCAAAGTTGCGAAAAATCTCGGAAAATTTACATATTAAGAAGAACTTCTGACAATTTGCATTTGTATTGTTTACGTATAGAATAAACTAAGTGCAAAGTGTCAGAAGGCAAAGTGGAAGCGATCATGAGAAAATCGGGTGCAAAGTGCGAGAGCGTCTTTCGGCGCGCGGCGCAGCGCCCAGTGGACCGATCGCTTTTCTCTTGATTTTCACACCGGACATATTTCATAGCACTTCTGACAATTTATCTGAATATTCATAAAGGACTAAAGGAACTATTATTAAAATGTCAGAAGTCAATTGAGAAGAATTAATAAATTTAATTAATTTTTTATCGTAACCTTAGCAACATTTTGCGTGATTTTCATTATCTTTAATAAAAGCATATTGAAATGGTGAAATATAAGTGAAAAATAAATTTCTGAATTTTCGAGTTCGAAAAGTATGAAATAGACGAAGAGAAAGTTTTATGAGGGGATTATAGATGAATATCTCTGAATGTCGTTTGGCCGTTGACCTGCGTTTCAGGTATCCGTAC
>JASTWL010001020.1:0-58830 GCA_035220575.1 Temnothorax rugatulus
AAGTGTGAACTATAATGTTAAACTATAAACTATAAGTGTAAACTATAAATATGTAAACTAAAAAATAAACTAAGCTAAAACTAAATTGTACGTAAACTAAACAGTACCTAAACTATACTAAATTTATATGTAACTAAACTAAAAGCTTAAATAACTATAGGAAATTCCTATAAATAATATAGGAACAAAACTTAGAAGCTAAGATTTACGAACTAAATTGTCAATTGAATTTTCAACGGAAATGAATTACTTTTACGAAATGAGTAATAACTGAAATAAACAAATTATATATATATATATATATATTACGTGTTGTGAGCGCACAACGTAATAAGGATAAATTCATAAGTAATCCGACCCTAGCAAAAGTCGAATCGAACATCCGCCGAAAAACCTGACGGTTGCATTGGACGATCGATCATTCGATGCAAACCGATACCTGAACCTGGAGCGTTCAACTCCAGGTCGAACGAAAGCGCTGATACGAAGGTCAGCACAAAGCGCTGACACCGGGAAGTCAACGCCCACTCGAGAGCCTCCCCGAGTTAGCAACATGCTAACAGTCCGACGGTACAAATACCGCCGAATTGTCAGACCGGGCGGGCAGTCGCTAATCACCACCTAAGCGAATACGAGCGTCACAATACCTGTCACATTTATAGAAATCGTAATAATCGTTAAGGGACTAGGCAAGGTTAAAATTTTGAAAAAATCGATTTTCGGTTTTTTGCATATTCCGATACTGTGATTCTTTAGAAATATCTTCCCGTTTGTTTTTTTGAAAAATTCGCAAAATTGAGGTCAGGAGAGCGTAAAACGTAATGTGGCGCGCGGCCGGCCGAACGCAGATATTCGCGCGGTCGAAACTTTGAATGCGATTTTCTCGAAACTACATTTTTTGATGATTTTACCACGATATCTCGAGAACCGATACACTTGAAATTTATACAGGAATTGTAAAACACTATGACGCATGAATTATACCTAAAATCAGATTGAAAAAAAATATTGCTACAATTTTATAATAACAAATAACTCGAATTTTTACAAATTTTTTGTTTTTTGGACGCCATTTTGTTAATTTCATTTTTATTTTTAATTTTTTAGGTATAATCGATAGAGGGAAGCCTAAGGAGAAGAAATATTCTTAGAATTTGCCAAAATCTTTATCCGTTCGACTGGAATCGTGGTAAAACCGTGGATTCGACAGTTTTCCTTATTACATTGGGACGCCGATATTATTGATCTGGGAACGACTTTCCATGGATTTTTTTATTTTATAATGTTATAATTAATACCCTAAACAATAAAAAAGTTTTATATTCATTCGCGGCCTTGTTATAAACCATTAAACACGAGCCAATTTTTGCATTTTCAACCTTGCCTAGTCCCCTTAAGCGACTCAAGTATATCGCGAATATCGGGACTTAATTAATAAGTCACGGGAACAATTGTTAAATACCAGAAATATATTTAAATAATTAAACACAGTGCGACGAGTCAGTCATTCTCCGACCCGAAATTCCCGAATCCTGTGCCGGCCCCGAGCATCCTCCCGGTAACGGCACAACAACTGGTGGCAGCGGTGGGATTTCGGTAATCGGAGAACGTTCCCGTTGCTTGTGTTCCTGTCACAAGTATTCGCCTAAAAAGAAAGAGCGAACAAGTGAAAGTGGTGAAAGCAGTCCTGAAGGAAGCCCCGGTTGCGGCCCACTCCAGAAGAAGGAAGCACCCTGTAGCGGCCAGGTCCAGAGGAAGGCCGCACCCGGTAGCGACCCACGAGTATCAGCGAAACCGGAGAGGCGACGACCTACCGCAACAGCAACTCGAGCAGAGAGGCAACAAGACAGCGGACAACGACCCGGCAGCCTGCTGATAAGTAACATGCGACTACTAATGTAAGTCGAAAACATTGTAAAGCGAGTAATTGTAAAGCGAATAATTGTAAAGCGAATAATTGTAAAGCGAATAATTGTAAAGCGAATAATTGTAAAGCGGTAAATGTCAGAGGACGGCGATACGTCCCACTGAGCGAAATCGAGCCTGTAGTACTTAGATGTCGGACAGTGAAACGCGAGAACGCCCTGTCCGCAATCCGTCGTGGTTACACAGAGCTGAGAGTGCGCCAGCGCGTAGAACAAATAGAATCAGTCCCATCGGTCCCGTCCGCATCATGGAAGTTCACGACATCGCGGCAAACGTGCGACGCAGGTTAGGATACTCGGATGAAGATTTGCCGATACTAGACCCAAACGTCGTATTGGAGCGCGAATTCGCTTTCTTAGACGATAGTCTTTTACCCAGAAATAATAACAAACCTCGCGACACCGCAAATAACGAATATAATAACGAAAACGATAACGCGAGAAATAGCGAAAACGACAGTGACGTACTACGACTGGACCCCACAATTAGTGACGCACGTTCCAGTATATTAGCCGATAACTCCGAGAGAGGAGAATTCTCCCTGACCTCGTACGACAGTGACATATTCGATCCTGCGGAAGAAGATTATACCCCGCGGGCTAACAAAATGAGCCAGCAACGAGCTGCCCCGGCCATTACACCACGCAAAGATGTAACACCCGCGCAGATCGACGCGGAAATAGAGAGACTCAGACCCTCGGATAACCGACGACCGTCCGAAAGGGACCAAAGCCGGGCCCCTGAGTCGGCACGAGCTGGTCAAGGAGCGCCGGACTCCGTACTCAACGACGTCCTGAACGTGATGCGCGACATGCAGGGCCGCATGGACCGTGCTGAGACCACAGAATTCGATCGCTCAGTCGAAATTCTCCGCGCTATCCGCGATATACAGGACCGCGTGAGCAGGCGAGAATCCGGTAACTACGATCGCCCCGCCGAGATAGGGCGCCTGCGTATGCAGCCAGGGTCCTCTGGACGTGACCTACGGGCGAACGAATAGCGATGTCCGCAATCAACCAGGGCACCACATCGGGTTCCTCAGCTTGAAGGAAGCCCGAAACATGATTCCCGAGATAAACGGAGAGTCCCGAGAGCGCGTCCGCGAATTTATAAGCGCGAGTACCTACGCATGAAAAGCATTCAGCCCGCGGACGAGTCGATGCTGTTAGAGGCCATATTATGTACAAAATTCAAGGGAAAAGCAATGACCGGCTTCGACACGCGCGACATTCGCGATTTCGAACAGTTAAAGCGCGAGCTAGAAACGGAATATCTTGGAAAGCGCGGCATGACCCACCTGGAGTTAGAATTCAACTCCCTGAAGCAGAAACCAGGGGAAAGCGCGCAGGAATTCGGACGTCGAGTCGAGAAATTAGCGAGAGAACTGTACGAGGCTATGGAAGAAGGCCAAGGGCACTCGCAAGAACAGCAGAAAGCAATTCTCGACAGCATTAAGATGCAAGCACTGCATAATTTCCAGATAGGACTGCACGACGATATTAAAATGCTCGTCCGAGCGCAACAATATCAAAGCCTACAGGAGGCAATAACCGGCGCCAGCGCGGAGGAAAAGGTAAGAGGCCCCTCCCTGCGGAATGGACAGCCGATAAGCAAACCTAAATTCGGCACCGAAAAAGCGCGAAGCTTAGGAAGCGCGGCAGTACGATGCTATAAATGCGGAAAGCTAGGCCATATCGGACAAGAATGCCGTACGAGCCGATACGCCGATAGATATTCTTTCCCGAGAGCAGAAAAACCCAGCGGAATAAATACCGTTGAGAAATATTGCTCCCACTGCAAGAAAGCAGGACATAACAAGGAAGACTGCTGGTCACTGAACGGACGATCCGAAAGAGAACGGACTCGCCGATCTAAATATAATACACGTGAAAAGAAATCGATAAATACGACCGAAAAGAGTCGAGGAAATAAGACACCGGAGTCGGATGATGAAACGTCATATAGTGACAGCAGCAGCAGCAGCAGCAGCCGCAGCAGCGGTAGTGACAAACAAGAGAGAAGGAGAAAGCATAAGACGCGACACGCGCTCGAGTACCGAGTAGCTCAAGTGACAGGTCAAGCGGATAAGAATTCTAATCTAGACCTCGTCACTCTCCCAATGCGAGAAGCAGCCAAGGGAAAACTGAATTTTTGCTTGACTCCGGGGCCGCCATCACCTTCATCAAGGTAGGAAAATTAAAAGATAAGACTAAAATACGAGAAAAGAAAATAGCGCTGACCGGTGTAACTAAACATCAAATCTACACCCTCGGGAAAATATGAGCGTCAATACTAATAGGCAAGGAAACAATACGGCATACAATGTACGTAGTACGAGACGACTTCCCGATGGACTACGAAAGCATTCTGGGAATCGATTTTCTGAAAAAAACATCAAGCCGTGCCCAATCACGCCGATAATCGATTAAAAATCGGTGTCGCGACATTTAAATTACAGCCGTATCGGAAGTTTACCTTACTGCCGCGCAGCGAGACGATAATATCCGCGATAACCAACACGAATAAAGTAGGTATCGAAATTATCACACCGCATGTAACTCTAGCAGATAGCGAGCAGATAGCGCGCCGGTGAACGACCTTATCGCTTGCCCGAGAAGCACAAGGAGGAAATAAATCGGCAAATTAACAAAATGTTAGAGGATGGAATTATCCGCCCTAGCACGAGTCCGTGGAACTCCCCAATATTAGTAGTACCTAAAAAACCTGACGCTTCAAGAAAAATACAATTTTGAATCGTAATAGATTTCCGCAAGCTAAACTTCCTTACAATAGGAGATTCATTCCCATTGCCAAATATTGCAGAAATACATGATAAATTAGGAAAGGCAAAATATTTTACAACGTTAGATCTCTCCGGTTACCATCAGATACCGATGCACGAGAAGGATAAAAAGAAGACAGCATTTTCCACGCCAAATGGGCACTACGAATTTTAACCGAATGCCTTTCGGACTAAAGAACGCGCCAAGAACTTTTCAATGAGCAATAATAGCAGCACTAATGGGATTAGAAGGCATCAAATGTCTCGTTTATCTCGACGATGTTATAATATACGGAGCGACTTTGGCCGAACACAACAGGCGTCTAATCGAAGTACTACAGCGATTACGAAAATATCGTTTCAAACTTCAACCCGACAAGTGCGAATTCTTGCGCAAAGAAGTATTATATTTAGGGCACACTATTTCGGAAAACGGAATAGTACCAGACCCTACCAACATACAAGCAGTGATAAGGTGTAAAACGCCTAAACGATTAAAAGATGTCCAGACTTTTCTCGGATTTGCTGGATACTATCGAAAATTTATCGAAAATTTTTCTAAAATTGCAAAACCTCTAACAAAACTATTGAAAAAAGGGAAAAAATTTATCTGGACAGCCGAACAACAAATGGCATTCGAAACATTAAAGGAAAAACTAACTACGGCACCTATATTAAATTACCCAGATTTTAGTCAAGAGTTCTTTGTAACTACAGACGCATCCGACTATGCAATCGGAGCCGTGTTATCACAAGGAACAGTAGGACAAGACAGACCGATAGCATACGTCAGTAGAGTATTAAATAAGGCGGAACAAAATTATAATACGACGGAAAAAGAATTATTAGCCATCGTATGGTCCGTAAAACATTTCCGACCTTATATGTATGGAACGAAATTTAAAATAATTACTGATCATAGACCATTAATATATGTGGGGTAGGATATCAGGTTAAGGTGCGTCGGTTCCCACAATAACGAATCGTTCAGTTAGGTAAAATCTCGCTAGGTTTATTCATGCTCTATGTACAGGTAAAATATTTCTTTTATGTGTATGAGTAGGTGGTCGTGTGTGTTAGTATAAGTTATTATTGTGTAGTGTAATACTCTCATTATGCTTCTTCAAATAGCTCTTTAATAAGGGATCTCTTCTTCTGGGAAAGGTTCTTCTGCGAGATAAATAGATTCCGTCCGGGAGTCCCTGGTTTGCCTCTTGGAGTGGACGGTAGGGGACTCAGGCGGGCCCGAGGAAGTCGAGATCGAGGAGGAGTTTCGAAGACGTGGTCCGTTTGAGTTGCCACAGAAATCCCAGGATCGTTTGGAATAGGCAGATGCCGGATGCGTGGAACTCGGGTCGGTAGATCAATAAGGTGTAGCTTCCACGGTAGGAAAGTCTCTACCTTGGAGATCGGGAATTGATCCTTCGCCTGGATCTCAGGAACTGGTTCGGTAACCGGGGTAAACTTCCACCTCGGCTTGGTCTCGGAAGCCGGAACGGTGACTGGAATAAGTTTCCACGGTGGAATCTCTACCTTGGAGATTAAGGTTGGACTCTTCGAGTTAGCCTCAGGAGCAGGAGTTGGATCCAGGATCGGAGTTGGAGTAGACGATATCTTGGTTACCACCGGTTTCGGTGTTACCCGATGGGCTGGGTCAGTATGACCCCAGTTGGCAATCGGGGTAAACCTCCACTTTGTCTTGGTCTTCAGGATATGCTTCCAAGGTGGTAGAGTTTCTACCTTGGAGATCAGGATGCGATCCTTCGTCTTGGTCTCAGGAACAGGAATCGGATCCTTCGACTTAGCCTCAGGAACAGGAGTTGGAGCCGGAGTCAGACTTGGAGAAGGCAGCGCCTTGGTCTCCACCGGATTCGGTGTTGCCCGATGGGCTGGGTCGTAACGACCCCGAAAACCTTTCCGCGGCAGGGTGTCTGTCGACTCTTACCGAAGAGAGTTAATGCCCTGCGTAGCAGGTATAAACGAAGGCCCTGAAGAGAACAACGCTCCGTATCTACGAAGGCCCTGGAGAGAGAGCACGCTCCGTATCAAAAGAGAATTATGTCAGGGGCCCTGGTAGGTAGCACGCCCTGACTGGCGTTCTCGAAGATCGCTGGAGAAGCCCCGCTGAGCTGCCCTTTATATAGGGATCGGTGTCGAGCTTTCCTTACGAGTAAATTTGCCGGCGATGCGCCGCATAGCGGGCGCGCGCCGAACTCTCTCATCGATCGATACCGCGCTACCGCCCGCGCCGCGCGCCTCCCGTCATACTACCCGTGCTGCATGCGTACCGTCGCGCGCACGTGGCGTCGTACTACCCGTGTTGCGTGCGTACCGTTCGCACGCTCGTGGTGGACAGCTGACCGCCACAATATGGTTATTTAACGTAAAAGACCCCGGCTCGAGATTAATTAGATGGAGACTCAAGCTGGAAGAGTACGATTACGAGATCGTCTACAAGGCAGGAAAAATGAATGCGAAACGCTGACGCATTGAGTCGAAACCCGATAGTGGAGGACTCACAAGTAAATAACGTCCATGAAGAAGAAATGCCGAGAAAATACTCGGAAGAAGATAAACTGCAAATACTACACGAGTATCATGACCTACCTATGGGAGGACACCAAGGAGTCACAAGAACAATAAATCGAATTCGATTAACTCAAAATTGGAATGGACTTACTAAGGATGTCGAAGACTATATAAATAAATGTGAATACTGCCAAAAGAACAAATTGAGTAGAAAAACAAAAATGCCTTTAGCAATTACGGATACTCCAAGCAGACCATTCGAAAAATGCGCCCTTGACATTGTAGGACCATTAACAATTACGGACAACAGAAATAAATATATTTTGACTTTCCAAGATAGCCTGACGAAATTTAGTAAAGCAATTCCGGTAGAGAACCAAGAAGCAGTCACAGTCGCGAAAGCTTTTGTTATTAAAATCGTGTTAGAACACGGGATACCGGAGATAGTACTCACGGATCAGGGCACGAACTTTACTAGCGAAGTGTTCAAAAACGTGTGTAAATTACTAAAAATTGAAAAAATACAAACGACAGCTTATCACCCAGAAAGTAACGGAGCATTGGAGCGGTCGCACCGCACATTAGCCGAATATCTAAGACACTATATAAACGAAGATCAAACGAATTGGGATGAATGGCTGCCCTATGCGATGTTTACATGTAACACAACCCCTCACACCACGACAGGATTTACACCGTTCGAATTAATTTACGGTCATCAAGCTATATTACCGACAGTTCTAACGAAACCGCCAAAACTTACATATACCTACGACAATTACGCACAAGAACTTCGAGAAAGAATACGCGCAACAAACGAAATAGCTAGAGAACACACCAAGCATGAAAAGATTGAGGCGATGCAACAGTACGATAAAAAAGCGAAAATAGAAACATTTAAAGCGGGAGATCAAGTACTATTATACGACGAAACGGTTCGGCGAGGAAGATCAAAGAAGTTAGAAGCGCAGTGGATAGGACCGTACATAGTAATAGAAAAAATAAATGAATTAAATTATACAATTAAGAAAGGACGAAAAACGTTACGCGTACACGCGAACAGACTAAATTTTCCTTACGAGTTTTTATTGATAATTAAAAATATAAAGTACCCACCGAAAGCAAATAACAATATCGTATATTCTGTAGACTCCGCGACCATAATGGTAGTCATAGTAAGCATTATAATTGTAATCATTTAGATAATAAAGAAAAAAGGGAATCATTAAGAATCTAAAGGGTAATACCACAGCGTAAATATTAGAAAAGAAAAATAGATTGTAACCCCCAAAGAAAAAGAAAAACACATAAATAAATAACGAAAAACTTCGAGCACCTCAGTTTTTCTTTTTCCGCGGGGGAAGGGATGATGTGAGCGCACAACGTAATAAGGATAAATTCATAAGTAATCCGACCCTAGCGAAAGTCGAATTAAACATCCGCCGAAAAACCTGACGGTTGCATCGGACGATCAATCATCCGATGCAAACCGATACCTGAACCTGGAGCGTTCAACTCCAGGTCGAACGAAAGCGCTGATATGAAGGTCAGCACAAAGCGCTGACACCGGGAAGTCAACGCCCACTCGGAAGCCTCCCCGAGTTAGCAACATGCTGACAGTCCGACGGTACAAATACCGCCGAATTGTCAGACCGGGCAGTCGCTAATCACCATCTAAGCGAATACGAGCGTCACAATACCTGTCACATTTATAGAAATCATAATAATCGTTAAGCGACTCAAGTATATCGCGAATGTCGGGACTTAATTAATAAGTCACGGGGACAATTGTTAAATACCAGAAATATATTTAAATAATTAAAGACAGTGCGACGAGTCAGTCATTCTCCGACCCGAAATTCCCGAATCCTGTGCCGGCCCCGAGCATCCTCCCGGTAACGGCACAACATACGTAATAAGTACAAAAGTGGAACTTGACACACAAATGTTTCTACATTGATTAGCTTAATAGAAATTCATTTGAAGCGATATTAGGTTGCAAGTCTATAATCAAGAGAAGCCTGTGAAACATTCGTAAATAAGAAATATCACATGTATTAGTCAAGCTAAACATAACGCATATGCGCGCATGTATATATTAAGCTGGGTATACATCTAGCGAACGAACACCGAACGAACAGCGAACGCGTACGTTCGTTGTTTACATTCGGTAAATGTATACGCCAAAGCGAATGCGAATAGGACGTTCGATTCACGTTCGAGCTGGGTATACTTAGCGAACGAACAGGGAACGCGAACGTTCGTTGTTTACATTCGGTAAAGGCTACGTTTACACCACACGACCTGATCTATGACAATGGCTTGCGGGAAAAAATTAATTCTTGTAAATTTGACGCATATACACTAGAAACAACCAAGACTTATATCCTTGGTATTATATGCTTTCATCCGTGCATAAAATATTGGTGAATGGTGGAAAAGTCATTAAATCGGCTCTTCTTTTTATTGGCCAATTGATGGAAGAAGCTCAAGAAGCAAGGAACAAGGACTTCAAACGCTTTCGCGAATATAATACCCGGAAGTGTAA
Organism: Temnothorax rugatulus; assembly: GCA_035220575.1. NCBI lineage: Eukaryota > Metazoa > Arthropoda > Insecta > Hymenoptera > Formicidae > Temnothorax > Temnothorax rugatulus. The sequence goes on from JASTWL010001020.1 coordinate 9,786, forward strand.
TCGAGGTGCTACTAATGCTGACATAATACATAAATTATTGATTTCTTCTGACCCATTTGTATCATCAGACAAAATAAAAATTGGAAAACTAAAGATAGCATTATCGATAAAGAAGCCCAAAACTTGTTAATCGCAGAGTAATATATGTTCTGCACACACATTGGTACATTCGATTAACTTCTTTTTGTAAATTTAAATCAAATATCAATTTGTAGCAAATTGTTTAAAATTCCGAGTGATTGTTCAAAGTTTATATGTATATCGCGAGCTTGAAACTATGAACATTTCCGTTTCCTCATATTTACACGTAAATAAAAAGAAAGAAAAAACGTTTATCAAAAATCGGCCATGACATATTTCTGAGGAATTTTATAAGCTTTAATTTAAGACCCTGATTATTAAAATCAGTTGTATACTTTCGGCTAAAAGTTATTTTCAACGAAAAGGTGCTATTTTGCCCCACTGTGCCTCGTGGCCGCTTAGATGGCCTCGTCTGGTTCGGCATGCAGCAGCGAAGGCAGGCATATGCAAGCAGGCAAAAGGGCGAGGGCCAAAAGTGAACAAGCAGACAAGCAGGCGAAAGCAAGCGAGAGATCGGGGCCATGCGGCCGGGCGTTCCCAAAGATCTTTTGTTCCATCTTCCACAAGTGCGTAACGATGAGTGCCTTACGACGGCGTGACGATGAGTGCCCGCGGTCCTGCAATGTGCCGCGGGCGAGTAGGTGCTCCCTTTGGGGGGGGGGGGGGGAGGGGGCAGTGGGTGACGTTGGCGGATGGACGGTGGCAGCACCGACCGGTGAGTCGCATTTTTCTGTTCGCGATCCGCCGACGTTTCGCGCGAGAATTACAAACTACAATTGACGAAGACTAACTAACTATGACGAACTATATACAGTTATTTACAAGGCGGAACGCCGAACAAATATATTTATCTTACCACTGATCTTTGGGCAGATACACATCGTCAAATGGCATTTTTGGGTGTGTCTGCACTTTACTTCATGGGTGACAAACTGCATCGAAATATTATATAAACTACACACTTTCTAATTAGACATAGTGCCATTAACATAAAAGATGCTTTTATAAAAACTGCAGAAACATGGAACATTCAATCAAAAATAAAGTTTGTTGTTACTGACAACGGTAGTAATATTGTCGCAGCAGTAAATCTGACATCTTGGAGCCAGTTATCCTGTTTCGCACATACTTTAAATCTGATTGTACAAAAGGCATTAAAAAATACTACAGTTCTTTCTGATTATAAATAAATGTCACCAGGACTTCCGTTTCCGGCGCTATCGTGAGTGACACGTGTGTGAGTGACTGGACGAAAATCAGGCAAAGAGGCGTGTGAGAGGGTGTGTGAGAGGGCAGCGAGTAGGTGAGAGAGAGGAGTGGAGGAGTGAGAGAGCGTAGATGAGAGGGCACGGGTCAAAAGGAGAGGATAGGGTTAGATACAGGAAAGGAAAAGTAGAGTAGGGACAACGGACAGACAGGTAGGCACGGAATAAATCAGAAGAGAGGGGTAAAGCGTATAGGCAGGGACGTCACGGCGTCGCGCTGTCGCGGCAACGCGCGTGAGGGCATAAGCTAGTATAGACATAGAAGGGAAACTCATTGAGGCATAGAACAACTGGAGAGATAGATATAGCCGAGAGAAAATGACGGAGGAAAAAGGAAAAGCGGCAAGAGTGAAGGAATTAGAGGAAGAAGAACAGGAGAGAAGAAGAAAGGAGAGAAGAGGAAGTACAGGAAATGTAGATTTGATAAAGAGAAAGAGAGAGGAGATAGAGTCGGAAAAATGGGTCTTCAACAGGAGCAAGAAGGTGCAAAGATCACCGCAAAAAGAAGGCAAGGAAATTACAGGAGATGAAAGAAGCTGGATAGAGGAGATAAAGAATGAGGTGAAAGCAGAGATGAGAGAAGGGATAAAGGAGATGATAGAGATAATGAGGGAACAGGGAAGGAAAATTAGACAAGAGGTGGAAGATCTAAGAAGAATCATGGAAGAAAGGGAAAAAAATGGTTGAAGGAGAAAGAGGAGATGGAAGAGAGAATAAGAGAAATGGAGAAGACGGTAACAAGAAGAAAAGAGGAGGGAATAGAAAATGAAGAAGACACAGAAGAGAAGGGTCTGGAGAGAAAGCTAAAAGAAATTGATAAGAAATTAGAGATGAGAGAGAGAGAGAGGAAAGAAGAAAAAAAAGAAGAAAAAACATAGTTATAAGAGGAACAAAAGGAAAGAGAAACGAAATAGAAAAAGAGGTAAAAGAAATTCTAAAGGAGGTAGGAATAGAGGCGGAAGTGAGCTGTAAGAAGGTCATTGAAGATGGCAGAGAGGGAGGTATAAGGATGGCAATAATAGGTCTACAGGGATTGGAACAGAAAAGAAAGGTCATGATAGAGAGAAGAAGACTGAGAGAAAAAGGGATAAGAATAGATGATGACCTGACATGGAAGGAGAGAGAAATGAGATGGAATTTAGAAGACATTGCAAAGCAGGAGAGAGGAAATGGTAAGAGAGTAAGGGTAGAATATGGAAAAATGCAAATAGAAGGAAAATGGTGGAAATGGGAGGAGGATGAAGAGATAGCCGACCAGCCGTCGGGGTATAGACCGATTTGCCTGTTGGACGAGGTCGGCAAGCTCTACGAGAGAGTAATTGCCGACCGTATCGTCCAACACTTGTCCCGGAGAAGTCCTGACTTGAGTCAGGACCAATACGGCTTTCGAGAGGGCAGGTCGACAGTCGATGCCGTCCTGCGCATCATGGCCCTCTCGAGAGCCGCAACGGAGGCCGGCGGGGTGTTGCTGGGTGTCGGGTTTGACATCGCAAACGCTTTCAACACCCTGCCGTGGCCGGTGATAAGGGGGGCGTTGATCTACCACAACATTCCCCCTTATCTGATAGCGGCCATTTTTGATTATCTCCGGGACCGGCGGTTGGTCTATACCGACCAAGACGGAAACATTATGGTGAAACTGGTCGTGCGGGGGGTTCCGCAGGGGTCGGTGTTGGGGCCGCTCCTGTGGAACCTGGGGTATGACTCCGTTCTCCGGGTCGCCCTCCTCCCAGGTTGTTGGCTCAACGTGTTTGCCGACGACACGTTCCTGGGAGTCGAGGGCGACAATTGGGAGGAGGCAACCGCAAAGGCGCAGGTCGCAGTGAGAGCAGTGGTAGCCGCGATGAAAGCAATGGGCCTGAGGGTGGCTCCCCAAAAGACGCAAGCCGTCTTTTTCTACGACAAGTCTAAGGGGAGACCACCCGTGGCCCACATCGAGGTGGAAGGCACCCGTGTCCCCGTGAGGGCCCACATGAAAGTGTTGGGCCTCTGGTTGGACGGCACCTGGACTTTCGGCAAGCACTTTGCTCGCCTGGTCCCCAAGGCTAAGGCCGCGGCCAATGGTCTGGCCAGGCTGATGCCAAACTTGGGTGGGGCGAGCGGACGTGCTCGCCGACTATATGCCGCGACCGTGCATGCCGTGGCACTCTACGGCGCACCGGTCTGGGCGTCTGCAGCGGAGGGGTCCAGCCGCATTAAGATGCGGCTGCGACAAATGCAACGCCCGTTGGCCCAAAAAGTGTCACGTGCATATTGCACGGTCTCTCATGCGGCGGCGACGGTCCTGGCGGGCCTTCCCCCCATAGAACTCGCAGCTCGGCAGTACGCGGAGGTACATCGCCGCACGAGGGAGCTGCGAGCAGGGGGAGGCCAGATAATACCCCAGGCCCGTCGTCTAATAAGAGTCCAGAAAAAGGCGGCCCTCGTACGAAAATGGCAAGAATATCTCGCCAATTGCGAGTTTGGCCAGAGGACCGTCGATGCCGTCCGACCCTGTCTGGCAGAGTGGCTGGACAGTCGGGGACACAGGTTGTCCTATCGTGCTGTGCAGGTGCTCACCGGACATGGATGTTTCGGTGTGTACCTGCACAAAATTGGCAAGGAGGCTACCACAAAGTGCCATCACTGCGACGAGGAGAGGGACACGGCGCAGCACACGCTGGAATTCTGTCCAGCGTGGGCTGAGCAGCGTCGTGTCCTGATAGAGGCCATAGGCCAGGATCTCTCCCCACCGGCAATTGTGGCGGCAGGTGTCGGGAGGGAGGAGAAATGGAAGGCGTTCGTTTCCTTCTGCGGCAGCGTAATGTCGCAGAAGGAAGCGAGCGAGAGGATTAGGAGGGGGGGGGGGTGCGCCCCCCTTCGACTCGCAGGAGGGAAGAGGAGGAGGAGGAGTGGGCACCGAGGCGACCACTGAGAGTGTCGCCGCCGCCAGAAGAGTGGCGGCGGCGGCTGCGGCCTCGAAATGATGTCCTCCAAAGAGGAGGCGGAGAAGATCTGACGGGGGGAGATTGATCCTCCTCCGGCGGACCCCTCACAGTAGGGTACGGGGCGCGCGGGTCTTCTAAGGCCTGTTTGTTCCCCCGTCCCTACTAACCGGTCAACTCGGGGCGCGCGGGCCTTTAAAGGCCTGTTTGTTCCCCCGAAAGAAAGAGTATTGTGAGCGGGTGGACGCTTTGTTGTCCAACCCGACTCGACCTTCGAACTTTGTTCGCGGGTCTGCGCCAAATTAAATGGCGCGAGTGGTGCGGTGCCTCCGAGCTCCCGACGGGGGGGTGGCTCGGAGGATAGGAGGTCCGGCGTCCCGGCGGGGCGACGGGGCGTCGGACATACCTCCCATCAAAACACCGGGAGGAGCGGCGGGGTGGGTGGTGTCCACACCCCGCCGCACTTAGATCAATCAGGGCCCCTGTGGCCAGAGCCCAAAAGGCTCACAGGAGGCGGCCCATTCAGGGCCAGGCGCTGGGAGGCGCGCCGGACGCAGTATTAACAAGTTCCCGGGCGCCTCCCAATAAACGCCGAGTAGGACACCCATGGGGTTTTAGTGGGTAAGAGTCCCATAGCTGTAAGCTATTTATTTGAAAGCTTATTAGCCGCGAATCGCACCGGAAAGGTCGTAGCCACGGTGACGGAAACGGCGAGGACGAGAGTATTGACTAGCAGACCTCTCGTATGAGACAGGAGGCAAGAGGACAGGAAATAGACATGGAAACGGGTACAATGACCGCCACACTCCCCTCGTTTCTCCCCCCGGAGGGCGAGGGGGTCTTCCCTCTCAACCACCAGAGGGGGCTGCTGGGTCACATACCTGGCCTAGGTCAGGGAGCCCGGCAGGAGAAGATTTCCCCATGTAAAAAAAAAAAAAAAAAAAAAAAAAAGGAGGATGAAGAGATATTTTGAGACAATGAAGGAAAAGTGTGGAAGAAAATGGGGGAAGAATAAAAGAGGCAGAGGATGGAGACAATCCGGAAGAGGAGGAAGAGGAGGTCAAAGAGGGTAAAAAGGAGGAGGAAGAAGAGAACATAGGAGGAAAAGACGGAGAGGAGGATAAGAGAAATGGAGAGAGAGTGAAAAAGAAAGACAAGAGGGAGGAGGAGACTTGGAAGGTAGTCTTCTGGAACGTGGCGGGCATAGCAAACAAAGATAAAGAGTTCTGGGAAGGGATAAAGGAATGGGACGTAGTGATAATGATGGAGACATGGCTGGATGAGAGGGGTTGGGAGAGGATGAAAGAGAAGATCCCAAGCGAATATAGATGGAGAGTACAGATAGCGACCAGGAAGAACAAAAAAGGAAGGGCGAGTGGAGGCATGTTATTAGGAATACGGAGGAGAATAGAAGAGATAAATGAAGAAGGAAGGGTGGAGGAAGAGGAAGGAAAAATCGAATGTAAGATAAGAATAGGAGAAGAAGTATGGAGAATAATAGGACTATATGTAAATGATGATATAGACAGGAAACTAGAAGGCTTGAAGGATAGGATGGAAGAGGGAGAGAAGGGAGTAAAAACTATAATAGGTGGAGACTTTAATGCTAGAACGGGTGAAGAAGGAGGTTGGAAAGTAGAGGACGAGAAAAGGATGGAAGGAGGAGGGACGAGATCAAAAGACAAGAAAATAAATAGGGACGGAAGAAAGCTACTGGAATTCATAGAGGAAAAAGGCTGGATGATATTAAATGGAGGCGTGAAAGGAGATGAGGAAGGTGAATTTACGTATACAGGAAGGAGAGGTGAGACAGTTATGCCCGGTGTCCACGATGCAAGAACTTGGTCCAAGTTTTGGTTTAAGCCAATGAAACTGCTGCTTTTCTGTAAGAGCTGCAAGTTGATTGGCTTAAACCGAAACTTGGACCAAGTTCTTGCATCGTGGACACCGGGCTTTATAGACTACGTGATAGGGGAGGAGGAGGCTAGAGAAAAGGTGGAAAGACTGGAAGTAGGAGAAAATGTGGACTCAGATCATCACCCATTAATAGTATGGGTGAGGGGTAAACTTGAGAGAGAGCAGAGAAAGAGAGAGGGAGAAAGAATAAGAAGAAGAGGATTATGGAGCGAAGAGGGAAGAACACAATTCAAAGAGAGGTTAGGGATGATAGAGGGTGGAAAAGGGGAACTACAAGAGGAGATAGAAGTAGGAATGGCAAGGATAAGGAAAGTAATAGAGGAGAATGAAAACGAGGGAGGGAGAATGGTCAATAAGAGCAGAAGAGGATGGTGGGACGAAGAATGCAAAGAGAAAAAAAGAGAGGTGAGGAAAGAGCTGAGAAAGTGGAGGAAAGGAAAAGGAGAGGTGAAAGGGTACAGAGAAGGGATGAGGGAATACAGAGAAATGTGCAAAAGAAAGAAGAAAGAGGAAAAGGAAAGGCTGATAAGAGAAATAGGGGAAGCGAGAACGGAAGGAAAGGTATGGGAGTTGATAGGTAGAGTAAGAAGGGCGGCAGTGTGGTCTAGTGGTAGAGCGCCAGACTCGTAATCTGAGGAACCAGGTTCGAGTCCACTAGAGCTATGAAGTATGGAATGTTTTTCCGATAGCTGCGCCCCTCCGTGCAAGATAGGCTCTTGTGCGGAGAAAACTGGGCTCCGTCTTTCGGAAAGAGACGTGCCGTTGGTCCAAAGGGTTAAAGTGAGAGGAAAAGGACAGGATTGGTAGTAGTTTGCGAACCCTACGGGGATAGGCAATAAATTACGAATTTTACAAGTAGAGTAAGAAAAAGAAGGAAGAGGATAAACAAAGAGATAAAGCTGGAAGAGTGGAAGGAGTACTTCATGGAATTAATGGGTGGGATGGAGAATAGGGTAGTAAAAGGAGAAGGAGGAAAGGACAGACAAGAAGAGGAGGAGATAGAACTGGAGGAGGTAAGAAACGTAATAAAGAAATTGAAAACAGGAAAAGCAATAGGTAATGATGGGATACCGAACGAGGCGTGGAAATTCGGAGGAGAGGAAATAGTGAGATGGATATGGGAAATTTGTAAAAGGGTCTGGAGAGGGGAAGGGTGGCCGGAACAATGGAAGGAAGGGGAAATAATTCCAATAATAAAGAAAGGAGAAGGGCGAGAGATGAAGGATTATAGAGGAATAACAATTATTCGGTAAGTTAAACGGCCTGACTGGCAAGTTTTATTAAGCATAACAGAACGACGTTTCGACCACTATTTTGGGTCCTTTTCAAGTTATTTTAACAATGCTGGAATAAAAGAATATATAAAAAATTAAAAAATTAAAAACATTACGCGTTGAACAGATTCACGAGAATATCGGTAAATAGGACTTACATGGATCATTGTGCGTCAATCATATAAAATTCGTGGCGGGTCGGAAAAATATGACGGTCTCATGTGAAGGCCGAACAACTAATGATACATTATCGCAAATTACAGTAAACATAGAAGGAGAACTTAAAGTGATACATTATCACAAAATACAGTAAACATAGAAGGAGAACTTAAAGTGAAGATATTATTCGATCATAGACCAATGGCAGGTTTTCAGTGTCTTTCTGTGAGTTGATTGCCTCTTTATGTTTTTTAATGAATAGCATTTCAGAAATTTCACGTTTTTTTTATAAATTTTGTTCTTTGTGTAAGATTGTAACATCCTGCCATTTGAAATTATGGTCGGAGTCTGTTCTATGCCTACTGACGACCGAGTGTTGGTAGGGGGGTTTTTTGATATCTGCGCGATGCTCTTTTATACGCGTTTCTAAATGTCGCTTCGTTTGTCCGATATAGCATGCATTGCAATCCGAGCAGTCAAGTTTATAAACGACATCAGTGCATCTCCTGATCTCCAATTTATCCTTCCCTTTCCTGATTAGTGTATCCATTTTTTTAGGGACCGTATATAAGGTGTTCAAACCGTAATTAGGTGAGGCGAGGTGTTCACCTCGCAATTAAACTGTTTAGTGAAGTCATGGAAGAACAACGGTATTATTGACGCGAGGGTTTACAATTTTCTGAACTGCACAAACGGTAACCTCCCCCGTTGCTATGGACTTCCGAAGATCCACAAGGAGGGCTATCCGTTACGCATAATTGTATCTGCTGTTGGAAGCCCTCTTTATAATGTCGCTTCATATCTGCATAACATTCTCAATAAAGCAGTTGTGAAGCCGTGTTCCCATGTTAAAGATAGTTGGTCGTTCGTGGAGAGTATGAAGCAACACAGCATCCCCCCTGACCACATTCTGGTCTCTCTCGATGTCGTTGCGTTGTTCACGAACATACCCATAGAACTTGTTCTGACTGGAATCGAAAAAAGGTGGGATGCGATATCTGGAGAGACCCGGATGAATCTCGACCAATTTCTACACGCTATCAGAATGATTCTTAACTCCACTAGTTTTTCTTTTGACGGTGAGTTCTACGAACAGATCTTCGGCAGTCCAATGGGTTCCCCCCTCTCGCCTATTTTAGCCGATATCGTTATGGACGATTTGGAGACCTGCTGCCTTCAATCCTTTGATTTTCATATCGAGATTTTTCTTCGTTACGTCGATGACATTTTCATGTGTATTCCGCAATCGAAACTAAATGAGGTTGTACGTACTTTTAACAACTATCATCCACGTCTCAAATTCACGTATGAACTTGAGAAGAACAACGCCCTGAATTTTTTGGACACGTCTGTTTTTAGACACGGCAACTGTTTGTTCACCAACTGGTATCGAAAACCAACGTTCTCAGGCAGGTATATTAATTCTTTCTCCAGTCATCCTTTGAAATATAAGATTAACACGGTCATTAATTTGGTTGACCACGCCATACTATTGTCTGATGAACAATTTCACGATGAGAACATCAAGTTAGTGAAAACTATATTGTCAAATAACTGTTTTCCCGACCTGTTGGTGAACAAACACATTCAAAGAAGAATTTCAGAAATTAACAAACGATCGAATAACGAGGATAGCGCTTACAACGAAAACAGTGCATCTACTCTTGATCTGAAAAATTACGTTCCCATCCCCTACGTAAAAACTTTTAGTGAGGGATTACGCCGAACTTTCAAAAATTACGGTTTGAACACCTTATATACGGTCCCTAAAAAAATGGATACACTAATCAGGAAAGGGAAGGATAAATTGGAGATCAAGAGATGCACTGATGTCGTTTATAAACTTGACTGCTCTGATTGCAATGCATGCTATATCGGACAAACGAAGCGACATTTAGAAACGCGTATAAAAGAGCATCGCGCAGATATCAAAAAACCCCCCAACCAACACTCGGTCGTCAGTAGGCATAGAACAGACTCCGACCATAATTTCAAATGGCAGGATGTTACAATCTTACACAAAGAACAAAATTTAAAAAAACGTGAAATTTCTGAAATGCTATTCATTAAAAAACATAAAGAGGCAATCAATTCACAGAAAGACACTGAAAACCTGCCATTGGTCTATGATCGAATAATATCTTCACTTTAAGTTCTCCTTCTATGTTTACTGTATTTCGCGATTATGTATCACTTTAAATTCTCCTTCTATGTTTACTGTAATTTGCGATAATGTATCATTAGTTGTTCGACCTTCACATGAGACCGTCATATTTTCCGACCCGCCACGAATTTTATATGATTGACGCACAATGATCCATGTAAGTCCTATTTATCGATATTCTCGTGAATCTGTTCAACGCGTAATGTTTTTAATTTTTTAATTTTTTATATATTCTTTTATTCCAGCATTGTTAAAATAACTTGAAAAGGACCCAAAATAGTGGTCGAAACGTCGTTCTGTTATGCTTAATAAAACTTGCCAGTCAGGCCGTTTAACTTACCGAATTATTTCATCACTGGCGTATAACTTTTATTGAATAACAATTATGTCTTCGATGTACAAAATCTACACAGCGATACTAGCAGAAAGAAGAAGGAAGGAGGTCGAAATGAAGAATTTGATTCCCGATAAACAGGCAGGATTTAGAAAAGGAATGGGGACGATGGACCAAATATTCGCACTGAACTACTTGGTAAACAGACAACTGGGAAAGGAGAAAGGAAAGATGACTGTATTATTCATAGATTTGAAAGCGGCGTTCGACTCAGTGGATAAAGAAGTATTAATTAGGGCGATGATAGAGAGAGGAGTGAGGCAGGGATTAATAGATAGGGTAAAGGAGGTATTAAGAGAAACGAAGAGTAAGGTAAGAATGAAAAGAGAGAGTGGGGGAACATTCTGGATGGCGAAGGGCGTGAGACTTAATCGCGGACTTGGAAGATTATATGAAGAAGGGAGGATGGGGAGGAGTAAAGCTGAGAGGAGAGAAAATTTACACGTTAATTTATGCGGATGATATAGCACTGATGGCGGAGGAGGAACAGGACATGAGATAAGCAGGCTAGAGGGATACCTGGACAAGAAGGGTTTAACCTTGAGTGTAGAGAAAACAAAAATAATGAAATTCAGAAAGGGTGGAGGAAGGAAGAAAAAGTATGATTGGAGATGGAAAGGAAAGAAATTAGAAGAAGTTAAAGAATTCAAATATCTTGGATACACACTGAAGGAAAATGGAGGACAGGAGGCGCACATCAGAGAGAGAAAAAGGAAGGCGGCGAGGGTAATGAGAGAAGTTTGGGGGATAGGGAAAAGAATGTGGAAAAAGGATTGGAAAAGAAGGATCTGGCTATACGACACCTTGATATGGACAGTGATGGGATACGGGGCAGAAGTATGGGGATGGAAGGAAAGGAAGGAGGTTGAAGGTATACAAGAGAGATATCTCAGATGGGTATTGGGGCTAAATTAGAGGACACCTGGATATATGGTGAGAGATGTGATGGAAAGGGAGAAGATGAGAGGAAAAGCTAGTAAGAGAGCATGGAAATTCGAAAAGAAGCTAGAAGAAGGCAAAGGAGGGCGAATAGCGAGGAAATGTCTGGAAGAAATGAAGGAGAGATGGAAGAAGGGGAAGATAATAGGAAGGTGGGAGCAAGAAAGAAAGAGTTATTTAGAAGAGTTAGGGGTGAGAGTTGAAGAGGAGGAAGAATTGGAAGCCGAAAGTTTGGAGAACAGAGAGAAATTGAAATATAAGCAAGAAAGGGTTGAAAAAATCGCAGACTCGGGATACAACCGGTGGTACAAGTTTATAAGGAAGGATGGGATCCCGGAATACTTAAAGAAGGGCTGGGAGGATCATCGGGCACGGTTGCTTCGGTGAGTACCTGTGTCGCATAGGACGGGAACTCACCACGCAGTGTCACCATTGCGGGGAGGACATGGACTCGGCGCAGCACACGCTGGCACATTGTCCAGCGTGGGCCGGGGAGCGCCGGGTCCTCCGCGCCAGCGAGGATCTCTCCCTCTCGGCCATAGTGGCAGCAATGGTCGAGAGGGAGGAGAATTGGCGAGCCATGGCCGTGTTCTGCAACACGGTTATGGCTGCCAAGGAGGAGGCGGAGCGGATCCGACGCGGGGAAATAGCCGCGCCGGATCCCGCCAACGACAACACGAACGGCGGAGGGACTTTTGTGCGCCCGCGGGGAGTACCTCCCCGATGGGGCCGCCGCCGACCAAGGCCTCCGGTTCCCGAGCTTCCATGAAGTGTCGGGAACAGATAAATAAGGGGGGGATGGATCTTCACCTCCCTCCCTTTCCTGTTCCTCTGCCCCCCCCCCCTCCCGTGAGAGAGGAGAGAGAGGGGTGGGGGACAAAGCTAAGAGGGCGGGTCCTGAGCATCCAACATGCGGAAAGCCCGACGATGATGCTCAGAACGGACATAATCGCCCGTCCGACGACGGGCGAGTCGTTAGCATATAGTTCCCGGGAGGGAGAGAATGGTGTGCCTCTTGCCAGCCCTGTCTCCCTCTCGGGAACGGCGGAGGTCGGGATCCGAGCGGGAACTCTTGACCCAGCCTCCGCCAATGAGAAGGCACGACGGGGAGAGGTGGTGGCCACTCCCCGTCGTAGAAGATAATTAATCCCACTAGGGAACCCCCCCCTCCCGGGGGGGGGGGGGGCGAGATTGAAGCGCAGTCAGCGCCAGGCGGCGGGTGTCTCGGAAGTAATGATTAAGTTCGTTCCCGAGACACCCGCCACGACGCCACAGAGGGCCACCCGCGAGGGTTTTAATGGGTAGGCTGCGCGTGTCGCACATCGCGGCACGCGTAGAATCCCACACTCCCCTTGTCCTCTCCCCGGAGGCGAGGGGGTCTTCCCCATCTGGGGCTACTGGGTAAACCAGACTCTTTACGAGTCTGGGATCTCAGTAGTAGAAGATTTCCCCCGCGTACCAAAAAAAAGGCTGAGAGGAAACAAGGTGGAGTAGGATTGCAAGGTTCAGACTCGGTAATGAAATTAGAGAGGGACTATACTGGGAAAAGGAGGAGAATAGAAGGTGTAGGATGTATGGGAGGAAAGAGGAAACATGGGAACACATATGGGAAGAGTGTACGAGATGGGAGAAGTGGGAGGGAGAGGTGTGGCAGGAGGTGGTGGGGAGGTTATTGGGAGAAGAGGAAGAGGGGGAGGAATGGATGAAGGCGATAGAGGAAATTAGAAGAGGGAGGGAGGAGAATGGAGGTGGTGGATGAGAGAACAGTATGAATGAAATGTATGAGAGAATGGAATAATTGAAAAGATGCAAAGGAAACGGAAGTCCAACCTTAGAGATAAGATAGATATAAGAACGAATAAGCGTATAAGCGTATAAGCGTATAAGCGTATAAGCGTAAGCGAGCGAGCGAGAGAGCGAGAGAGCGAGAGATCGAGGCCAGGGCGGGATAGGAAGCACGAGTAATGTACAGGGTTGGGTACGTCCCTTCAAAACGCCAATTGTAAAGGTTTGGGTACGTTCCTTAAAAACGCCCTTTAAGGTCCCTTCGGGACATAATAAAGTACTTATTCTATTCTAAATAAATGTCACCAAATAGTCCACATTTTCAAGAGTAGTCATGTTGCTGCAGAGTTATTGCGAAATGATCAGATGCGTCAGGGTACTGAGGCACCGCTTAGTTTAAAACGAGATGTCCCAACACGATGGAACTCTACTTATCTTATGATAGAGAGAATGTTAAAGTTTCGGCCTAATTTATGTTCAATTTTGAGTGATTTACCATACAAAAATGTACCTTTAATAACATATAAAGAATGGGATATACTCCGCAATGTAATTACAGTACTTCAACCGTTTTTCTAAGCTACTAAAGAAATGTCCGGTGAAAAATATGTTACAATTTCTAGCGTAATTTCACTAGTGCATTGTATCGAAGAAAGTTTACAAGAAAATAACAACCTATCAGAAGAAGTTAAAATACTTCACACAAACTTACTTCTTGGAATACATGAACGATTCGGAAAAATAGAGGAAAATCTCACTTACGCCATTGCTACACTGTTAGATCTGCGATTTAAAAAAATACCATTTCAGTCTTCTCAATCAATTAAAAGTGTTAAAGAAAAAATTGTAGCCGAATGTAAGGATTTTAATGAAAGCAGTACTTCAAATGCGAAAGTAGAGAACAATAATCAAACTGAAAAACATGATGCATTGTGGAAACATTTCCAAAGAAAAGCAGATAAAATAAATAAAATGTCCTGTCCAACATCAGCGTCATGTGAACATAAATTGAAGAGGTAATCATATATTGTACCTACGTATTGCATTTATTTTAACTAATTTTATTTAAGTAATTTTGAAAATTTCAATTTATTGTGATTATTTTTATTATAGACACTTTTGTTTAGGCGTCATAAATAGAATTTGTGATCCACTTGTTTGGTGGATGTCCGAGGGAAATGTATTTCCGCAATTCAAGAAACTTGCTGAAAAGTATTTATGCGTACCAGCAACAAGCGTTCCGAGTGAACGAATTTTTTCTAAAGCGGGAGAAATATTATCCCATCGACGGTCATGACTTCAACCAAAATATGTTAACATGCTAACTGTTATTTCGATGAATAAATAAATAATTTCTTTGCTATTCGAGTTAGGTATTAAATACCTCATTACGCGTATAAACCATCTACTAACTAACTATAAGTCGATATCATTTATTTTTTACAACACGATAACGATAATAACATTACTTGACGATATTATTGATAAATATTGATATATTGATAAGTATTATCGATATTATCGATAACACAGGCACACGAAAAAAAAGGTCTTGTCCACCAGACGAGACAAACATTTCTATACGTTTTTGGAGTCGCTGAATTCGAATCCGGGGTCGGTTTGACTCGGTCAAATCGCATTTCGTTCCTAACCTCAAAAAAGTGATGAAAGTTGAAACATTCATTGAAATGCCCAGAAAGGAAAGCGATTATATGTTTTCAGGGTCGCTGAGTCCAAATTCGGGGTCAGTTTAACTCGGCCAGGCCGCATTACATTCCTAACCTCAAAAAAGTGATTTAAAAAACCGAAAACTGTTCCCGATATAAAGGACTCCGCACAAAACCTATGGAAAATGGTTTTCGGTCAAATTGGCTGAAATTTCACTATGTTATAGTTTTCGCCATGCTGATAAAAAGTTATCATTGCACCAAGTCCCAAAAGTCAATATTTCCCAAGATATAAAGGGTCAAAGTAGTGAAATATGGTCATCCGCAGTAGTAAGACGTATGTTATAAGTATAAGTGATACATTGATATTTATTCACGAAATAAATAAAAATCGATTTTTACATATACATATATATATATATATATATATATATATGTAATAAATAAATATTGAACATGCGAACCAGCCAACTAAGGCAAGATCGAGGGTTGATCCGGCCAGCTAAGGCAAGACCGAGGGTTGTGTGTCAAACCATCAATGAGTTCCTACAAGAGGTGATGCAATTGATATCCTGAGGGATTTTGTCTTCGGTTATACTATTCTTGTGGACGATTTCCAGCATCTTGCACACTCTGAATCAGTCTTGCAGAAGGATAGTGAATATTTTCCTGATGTCTTGCATATCCTATGTACCATATGACACTGGCAATATGTGCACAGGTGCCGACAGTTCGAGCGCCAGATTTGCAAGTACAATAATGACCTTCTATCGGATTATCCTCCTCTTCCACTTGATCATTTTCTCTTTCTTCGAGAGTTGATCGATATGCTATCCAAAGTTGATGTTTTGTCGCGTTACGAAATCTAGAATATACTCTAACTCTCATCAAACCTGGCCAAGGTAGTCGGTCTTCTTGTAACATCTCAATTTGGTATTCTTCATCATCATCTCTACGTAACTTATCTTGCACATATGAAGGAGATAGTTTTATTTGATACGTACCAAAAGTGAGATCCCTCAAATGGTCAATTGTTAGAATTGGGAAATCATCTAAGTGTGCTGCATCTAAACGAATCCATCTTTGAGCGTTTCGCCTGTGAAGATTTTCTATTTCTACAAGTGCTTGAAGAACGTTTGGTTCCTTTGCCTTTTTAAGTAATCGTTGAGCTAATTCAATATTAGCATCTTCCATTGTTAAAAGAGGGTGATATTTATTAATTATTGCACCAGCTATCCGGTAAAAGTCTCCTATATGTGGAACATGTTGGATTTGTACGACTTGATCAAAGAATTTAAAGATTGATTTAATATGTCCATTTCTAGCTTCTACTACCCACCTCGATTTCGTAACTAAACGCGAAGCATTAGCATTTTCAGTGTTAAGTTGATGTTCGCCACGTTCGAGATGTGCTGTCATCTTCCAAGAAATGCCCAAACGATTTAATAATACAGTAGCATCTCGATATCCACGATCAACAATTACAATATCGTTCCCTTGAAACCATTGCCTCATTCTTTCAGCATCTCTATCAAACTCGTTTTGTAAAATAGCAGCATCATTGTTACGACTATCAGAGAAGTATGGACCTTGGATATCAAGAATGTAGCCATCGGGTGCAACTATTAAGTGCGGTTTGACTAAATGGCGGCTTTTGTGTACGCAATACGACTGTCGTAGTGCTCTGAAGTTGGTACTTTTTGGGATGAAAGTGTAAGTACCATCGATGGCTGCAATAACTCGAGGAGTATCGGGCTCCGGGTTATACAACTCGTTGGCGAATTCCGTAACATGTCTAGCAATATAAACGTCGCGTGTTATAGCATCAAAGCCAATATTGCTAGGTACAAAACGCAACATCAAAAACTGTCTCACAGTTGCAATAGCCATACTTGTTGCTTGTCTACTCGAATACTGGAACATATGAGTGAGGAATTCGTCCGAAAGTCCCTGTCGCAACTTACATAAAAAAAGTAATAGGTCTTTTTTACTGACATATCTGTAACCACCAGCACAAGGGACTCTATTGCAATAAGTGAATAATTCTCGGAATTGTTCTTTCGTTAAAGGACAAAAGCTTTCGAACTCCTCATCATTGAAACTATATTCATCTTCTATTCTGGTCATACTTCTAGCTACATCACGTAGACTTTGTAAGAATATTTGGAGTTGTGGTCCTCTTATCAGATACGGTCTATTGACAAAACGTAAACCAAGTAACAGAGGTGGTAGGAGATAACCTCGATCATTCAAATGATGTCTACATGATTTGACATTTTCAGGAATAAAAATATTTCTAGAAATGAAAACATTAGCCTTACACTCCATTGAAAGTCGATGCAAATCAAACTGGGCATTACAAATGAGACAGGTACCGTTGTTAGTTTGGGTTACAACATTTAATCTCAAGCAGCCAGGATCTTGTTCAACAGCTCTTATCTCTTCAAGAATTGACCGATTACAATTAAGGCATAGTCGTGTACGATCAGTTACATCCAAAGGAGGCAAATTAAAAGCATTTCGTCTATGAATACCTATTTCTAGTTTACCAGCATTTTCTTCTCCATCAATACGAGCCATTGTTCTTAAAGGAAATCTTCCATTACAGATGTAACAAAAAAGATTTTGGTTTGCCATTTTATACTAACAGAAATGTCACTTTATTTTGATTGTGAGTAGCCGTGAAAACAACTGATTGTGAGTAGCCGTGAAAACAACTGATTTTGAGTAGCTGTGAAAACAACTGATTGTGATGTGCCGCGAAAACAACTGATTGTGAGTAGCCGTGAAAACAACTGATTTTGAGTAGCCGTGAAAACAACTGATTGTGAGTAGCCGTGAAAACAACTGATTTTGAGTAGCCGTGAAAACAACTGATTTTGAGTAGCCGTGAAAACAACTGATTTTTGACCTTGGCAACGCCACCCAAGATCAATCTGCTTAAATCAGTAAATACAATAGATCTTTTTAAGCCCTATAACTTTCATCTGAAACAATTTTTTGTAAAACTTATATTTTTCGAGATATTTCACCGGTCTTAATAACGTCTTAATAACGTCTTAACGACGTCTGTGACGTCAATAAGACGTCTTCTGACGTCACTTTGCTACTTGGGGCAGTAGTAAGACGTATGTTATAAGTATAAGTGATACATTGATATTTATTCACGAAATAAATAAAAATCCTTTTTTACATATATATATGTAATAAATATTTAGTTCCGCAATATATATGTATATGTATATACAGGGTGGGGCAAAAGTATCGGACCGGTGAAATATCTCGAAAAATATAAGTTCTACAAAAAATTGTTTCAGATAAAAGTTATAGGGCTTAAAAAGATCTATTGATTAAGACGTTATTAAGACCGGTGAAATATCTCGAAAAATATAAGTTTTACAAAAAATTGTTTCAGATGAAAGTTATAGGGCTTAAAAAGATCTATTGTATTTACTGATTTAAGCAGATTGATCTTGGGTGGCGTTGCCAAGGTCAAAAATCAGTTGTTTTCACGGCTACTCAAAATCAGTTGTTTTCACGGCTACTCAAAATCAGTTGTTTTCACGGCTACTCACAATCAGTTGTTTTCACGGCTACTCAAAATCAGTTGTTTTCACGGCTACTCACAATCAGTTGTTTTCGCGGCACATCACAATCAGTTGTTTTCACAGCTACTCAAAATCAGTTGTTTTCACGGCTACTCACAATCAGTTGTTTTCACGGCTACTCACAATCAAAATAAAGTGACATTTCTGTTAGTATAAAATGGCAAACCAAAATCTTTTTTGTTACATCTGTAATGGAAGATTTCCTTTAAGAACAATGGCTCGTATTGATGGAGAAGAAAATGCTGGTAAACTAGAAATAGGTATTCATAGACGAAATGCTTTTAATTTGCCTCCTTTGGATGTAACTGATCGTACACGACTATGCCTTAATTGTAATCGGTCAATTCTTGAAGAGATAAGAGCTGTTGAACAAGATCCTGGCTGCTTGAGATTAAATGTTGTAACCCAAACTAACAACGGTACCTGTCTCATTTGTAATGCCCAGTTTGATTTGCATCGACTTTCAATGGAGTGTAAGGCTAATGTTTTCATTTCTAGAAATATTTTTATTCCTGAAAATGTCAAATCATGTAGACATCATTTGAATGATCGAGGTTATCTCCTACCACCTCTGTTACTTGGTTTACGTTTTGTCAATAGACCGTATCTGATAAGAGGACCACAACTCCAAATATTCTTACAAAGTCTACGTGATGTAGCTAGAAGTATGACCAGAATAGAAGATGAATATAGTTTCAATGATGAGGAGTTCGAAAGCTTTTGTCCTTTAACGAAAGAACAATTCCGAGAATTATTCACTTATTGCAATAGAGTCCCTTGTGCTGGTGGTTACAGATATGTCAGTAAAAAAGACCTATTACTTTTTTTATGTAAGTTGCGACAGGGACTTTCGGACGAATTCCTCACTCATATGTTCCAGTATTCGAGTAGACAAGCAACAAGTATGGCTATTGCAACTGTGAGACAGTTTTTGATGTTGCGTTTTGTACCTAGCAATATTGGCTTTGATGCTATAACACGCGACGTTTATATTGCTAGACATGTTACGGAATTCGCCAACGAGTTGTATAACCCGGAGCCCGATACTCCTCGAGTTATTGCAGCCATCGATGGTACTTACACTTTCATCCCAAAAAGTACCAACTTCAGAGCACTACGACAGTCGTATTGCGTACACAAAAGCCGCCATTTAGTCAAACCGCACTTAATAGTTGCACCCGATGGCTACATTCTTGATATCCAAGGTCCATACTTCTCTGATAGTCGTAACAATGATGCTGCTATTTTACAAAACGAGTTTGATAGAGATGCTGAAAGAATGAGGCAATGGTTTCAAGGGAACGATATTGTAATTGTTGATCGTGGATATCGAGATGCTACTGTATTATTAAATCGTTTGGGCATTTCTTGGAGATGACAGCACATCTCGAACGTGGCGAACATCAACTTAACACTGAAAATGCTAATGCTTCGCGTTTAGTTACGAAATCGAGGTGGGTAGTAGAAGCTAGAAATGGACATATTAAATCAATCTTTAAATTCTTTGATCAAGTCGTACAAATCCAACATGTTCCACATATAGGAGACTTTTACCGGATAGCTGGTGCAATAATTAATAAATATCACCCTCTTTTAACAATGGAAGATGCTAATATTGAATTAGCTCAACGATTACTTAAAAAGGCAAAGGAACCAAACGTTCTTCAAGCACTTGTAGAAATAGAAAATCTTCACAGGCGAAACGCTCAAAGATGGATTCGTTTAGATGCAGCACACTTAGATGATTTCCCAATTCTAACAATTGACCATTTGAGGGATCTCACTTTTGGTACGTATCAAATAAAACTATCTCCTTCATATGTGCAAGATAAGTTACGTAGAGATGATGATGAAGAATACCAAATTGAGATGTTACAAGAAGACCGACTACCTTGGCCAGGTTTGATGAGAGTTAGAGTATATTCTAGATTTCGTAACGCGACAAAACATCAACTTTGGATAGCATATCGATCAACTCTCGAAGAAAGAGAAAATGACCAAGTGGAAGAGGAGGATAATCCGATAGAAGGTCATTATTGTACTTGCAAATCTGGCGCTCGAACAGTCGGCACCTGTGCACATATTGCCAGTGTCATATGGTACATAAGATATGCAAGACATCAGGAAAATATTCACTATCCTTCTGCAAGACTGATTCAGAGTGTGCAAGATGCTGGAAATCGTCCACAAGAATAGTATAACCGAAGACAAAATCCCTCAGGATATCAATTGCATCACCTCTTGTAGGAACTCATTGATGGTTTGACACACAACCCTCGGTCTTGCCTTAGCTGGCCGGATCAACCCTCGATCTTGCCTTAGTTGACTGGTTCGCATGTTCAATATTTATTTATTACACACACATATATATATATATATATATATATGTATATGTAAAAATCGATTTTTATTTATTTCGTGAATAAATATCAATGTATCACTTATACTTATAACATACGTCTTACTACTGCGGATGACCATATTTCACTACTTTGACCCTTTATATCTTGGGAAATATTGACTTTTGGGACTTGGTGCAATGATAACTTTTTATCAGCATGGCGAAAACTATAACATAGTGAAATTTCAGCCAATTTGACCGAAAACCATTTTCCATAGGTTTTGTGCGGGGTCCTTTTTTGTATTCAGTGTTGGGTACATAGAACTTGTTAGTCCTTGTTGCATGTATGTTTCGACGGAGAAACTAAAAATTTTTTGTTTGAAGGTGCCATGTGTGTTAAGAAAAACCCGCGCGTGAGAGATCCTGGTCCGACCACAGGTAAGTCCACCGTCCCAGGGGTGATAACTCTCATACCTCCCTAGGCCTAAGTACGAGAGCTTTCCGACATTGACGAAGACTATGTCAACTTGTCGTCGGACACACTACGGCTTCATCCTCACATCCTCACGCCCACCTGCAAGGCAGCGCGCCTTTGTTGGCATCTTTACCTCAACAAACCTGAGAACGAATCATTCTACACATCCCCTTTTGAGGCAGTTGTAATCGTTACAGTATCTGTCAAGGCAGCAGGATTTTATGCTGCAGACTGATAGTTATGCTCAAAAAATGACTAACATGTTCTATGTACCCAACGCTGAATACAAAAAATTTATATCGGGAACAGTTTTTAGTTTTTTTAATCTTTTTTGAGGTTAGGAATGTAATGCGGCCTGGCCGAGTCAAACTAACCCCGAATTTGGACTCAGCGACCCTGAAAACATATAATCGCTTTCCTTTCTGGGCATTTCAATGAATGTTTCAACTTTCATCACTTTTTTGAGGTTAGGAACGAAATACGATCTGACCGAGTCAAACCGACCCCGAATTCGGATCCAGCGACCCCAAAAACGTATAGAAATGTTTGTCTCGTCTGGTGGACAAGACCTTTTTTTTCGTGTGCCTGTGTAAATATTGATATATCAATAATATCGTCATTTATCGATACTTTTTGATAAGTATTTATAAATAATCGATAAGCACACCTCTAACATGCAGCAGTGTGTCGCACTGTGAAATATCTCCCACTCGTTAAATCTATCATCTAAACATTATTGGACAAGATAGTCTTTACGCTATGGGCTAATTTTTAGAGTTCTCCGGCAAACCATACGATGCAATCTTTATCGCGACGAAACCGATACGCGGATAACGAGTCGTACGAGCACCGCACGCAGCACACGACGCTAAATACCTCGTGATGTTGGTAGGTATAAGTGGATGTTCCTGGATCCGCTTCCGTCTTCTTCAGGGTGCACTCTAAGGCCCAGTTTCACAAGTGTTAACTCTTTTAACTTTAAATTGCCGGAAGAAATTAAAATAAAGAGAGCGGCGATCAACGTGGAATCAACGGACGTGCGTGTTTCGCATGGTCAGTGGTGGCTGCTCTGCATCCAGTCAAGAATCATACATATAGAAAATCTTCGTATCCTCATTATGAAACAGTATTAAATTTACAAGACATCAAATTCCTAATGTTGTTGAGTCAAATTAAAAAATTTGAAAATCTCAACGGCATTTCCATCAACGTGTATGTCATCAAGAAAAACAAGGATCAACTTGTAATCTTACCAATAGGGCTCACCGACCGAAAGATAGACAACAAATACGTAAATTTGTTGTTGTACATGGAAGACCGGCGAGATGCCAACGTAGGACATTTCGCCTGGATAAAAAACTTGTCACGCCTTGTGAGCTCGCAGAATAATAATAAAGAACACGAAAAATACTTCTGCGATCGGTGAGTATATTTTTATTCTATGATACTTTATATTTTTTTTTCATGAAAAATAATAAATTATTCTTTTTCGCAGATGTCTACACTATTTCAGTTCGAGCGAAAAATTGGCAGCCCATGGCGTAGACTGCCAAAAATTAAACAAAACGTGTAACGGTCACGTTTACCCGCACGGAATTAGCTCGCCGGGCCAGGGTGAGAGAACGTGGAGACACTGGTTGGTTTCATATAAATATTCTTTATTCTCTATTCTATGTTACATGTAGATGGAGGGGTGTAAGTACGTGAGTGTGTGTGTGTGTGTTTGTTGCTCCGCTGAGCCGCTGTGTAGGTGTGTGGGTGTTGACGCGCGGTCGGACGAGTTCGCGGTTTATCGCGGACGGATTCGCGGACAAGTACGGAGGCACGGTTAGACGCTTGACTTATTACTAATGCGGACGAGTTCACGGTTTATAGCTAACGCGGATGGATTCGCGAACAAGTACGTAGGCGCGGTTGGGCGCTTGACTTATTACTAATGCGGACGAGTTCACGGCTTATAGCTAACGCGGACGGGTTCGCGGACAAGTGCGGAGGCGCGCACGACTTACTACTAGGCAGGTGTCGAGGGCGGTCAGGAGCTCAGTCAAAGCCCACCCGCTATCACGTTCCTGGAATTCCTCCAACGATGCTAAGGTAGACTCGATGACGCGCAACTCATACCACTCTCGCAAATTAGACAAACGAAGGAGTTCACAGTTTCTCGTATTGACACTTTTATCACGCGCACGTTTATCACCCGCAACAAACTCGCCGTTGAACACTGTGTTTATTTTTACACTGTCATGTTGTTGCATGATGTTCCGCACACGATTGAGTACAATGTCTCTCGCATCTTCGAGAAATTATCGCGGTTCGATGTGATCGGTATTTATTACCGCACCAGTCAATATACGACTTTCGAAAGCCGTATCTATCTCGCGCCATCTGAGTCCTGCCTCACTCGCACTGTATCCGGCACCCACATGCACGAAACGTTGACGTACCGAATCTTTTAGACTTTCGATTCGCGCGATACGAGCAATTAACGACTGTTGGTGACCGATCGATAATCGCGGTCGTTTAATTCGGCTTTGTTCCTCCAACGAATTGATAAACTCATTGCACCGCTGCTTCCACGCACTGAATTCTTCCCTCGAATTCAGTCGAGCGAATTGTTGTTGCAGCTCTTGCTCAAAATTGATATCAGCCATATTCGAAGACTTCACAAATTGCTTGCTTGCTTGAGCATATTGTGATTTTAACACTCTTCTTCATCGTTTTATACTTTTCTTCTATCGCTTTTTCTCTTTTCTCTATCGTTTCTTCTTCTTCTACTTCTACGTCGCAGAGAGGTGATATCCCTTAGACGTTGAGTTTCAATTGTAAACTATTTGTGTAAGATACGCAGTAGTCAGCGTTTCCCGCCATTTTGTTTTCTACCTAAGGTTTCCGTCGTAGCGGCGTGCGCGGCAATCACTTGTCAGCTATTGATCTATTAGTCACATGATAGCGCTGGAAGCAGTGCGAAGCTTTAGTACCGACTATTCGCGCAACCTGATTGGTTGAGAGCGGCGCGTGCGTCAGCGTCAAGCGCGATCGTCGGGCGGCGCACAGTGGGGCAAAAGTGACTTTTTTTGTTCATTTCAACCTGGAGGGCGCAAAAATGGACTAATCATAACGATTTTTTTTTAAATGCAGCTAATTGAATTTCCCATAAAATGCTCTGGCCGAATTTAAAAAAAAATGTTGTATTTTGTTTATTTACAATTACGTGCAAAAAATCGGAATCCTTCAGTTAAGTCTTCGACCCTTCTGAGTAATGACATCATATTTCTATGCAAATCAGTATATTAAGGTTATGTGATTGATTGAACACGGAAATGTCTCAAATTTCACGAAAATCGAAATTCAAGACGACGGATTCAATATGGCGGTCGCTGATTTCAGAGAAAAATTCGATTTTTTCGGTGGAAAATTGAGATCAATAGTTTTTCTGGGTCGATGATCATGAATTTGCCATAAGATTTATAAGATTCAAGATTTAAGGTGGCGGATACAATATGGCGGATGGTTTTTACGAAAAATAATACGATAATTGCGTTGAAAATTATTATCAATGGGTTTTTTGGGTCGCTGATTATTTATTTTTTATTTTTTATTTTATATATTTTTTATGTTTTATTTTATATATTTTTTAAATTTCTTATTTGTTTTTATTTTTTATTTTTATTTGTTATTAACGTAAATTGTTACGTTGAAAATTATTATCATAATTTTGATAGATGGGTGATTTTCAGTTATTTTTATCATTTCATTCTCATATAATTTATCATGATTTTATCAGCTCAGTAGCTTCTGGAAGCAAGTCCAGATCCTTCTTCGTTATTTCTTTTCTCAGGCTCGAAATGTAAGGGTCAGATGAAACTAGAAGGAAATGCATAAGATCCTAATTCGTATCCAATCGAGAGGTTTTTCGGGTTCTCTCCTCTCTTCCTCTTTTTAGATCCTTATTCCTTGCTTCTTGAGCATCTTCCGATAAATGTCCACTTGGAATCACAAGTGAGTCTAAAATATCAGCTCCATGGATGAGAACCTTATACATAGAAGCTGTCATATAATGCCAGCTATATTTTTCAACGTATCGTCTTGCAGTTTCGAATGAAAACTCCCTGAATTTTATTGTATCAATTTCTTTTCCAGATGACAACGTTCGAAGAATGACGTACAATCTACTCAAAATTTCCTCATCAAAACCAATTATTCTTGCTATTATCTCATAATTGCGGAAAAATTTTATAGATCTGTATTCCCGTAATTGGTTGACCCACTACCTTGCTTCACAGAATCGACTAGCAGACCCAACTCTTTACGGATATCATCTTGTATTCATTTCTTATTCTTTTCAAGTGATTCTTTGTCTTCCTTTTCTCTTGCTATCTATTTCTTAAAAAATAATCTGTAAGATATATGTAGAACACACATTCCATGAACCTTATCCAGCAATGCAAGCTCTGCAATCCAAATTGATGCGCGGATAAATCGATTGTCTTTTTCAACAGGAGGTCTAACTTATTCATTTCTGACGGTGTAGCCTTGCACACAACACATACACTAGCAGATGATGTATTCGTTATCACCTGTACTATTTTACCATCTACCATCGTACAAATTAATGTGTGACCCACAAGAATAATCTTTCCACATACATGCAATTCTGTTGATTTTAAAGACCCAATTTGTTTAAATATATCTCCCATTTCCAATTTAATTTTCTCTTTAGCTTCCTTGACGAAATCGAATTTTATCGGTCTACAGTATTTCATCGATGAAGTACGAGAGTTTTGCCATATTACACTTTTTTCTGTTCTTTTTCATCAATTTCGATACTATTGGTACTGTCGATAACATAAAAGCACTCTCGTCGCTGTTATTCAAATTGTTATAGTGCTGCTTATAATGATTCAACCCTGAACAACCATCACCACCATACTTGGATATCATCATGAAATTGCTTGTATTACTATTCAAAATAGCTTGGTCCGTCATCCCCTCAGAAAAGGGGAAAAGGAAAGAGGGGAAAGGTGCAGCAACGACGAGCACAACATCCAAAGCTCCGGTGACCAAAGCCAATGTTGGGAATATGTACGCTCCTGACCTTAGTTTTATGATTGGTCGACGCGGTCGCCTATCGGCAACACTGTAGAACTAGAAATAAGACGCGCGCGCTTCTTGTCAAGAACAGTCGCCATTTGCCGTTACTGCGTAACCGATCACCTTAGTTATACCGTAACGACCGTTCTAATATTATTCACTGCATAACGCATTCTGCGACAGGTTAGGTTAGGTTATGGGCCCAGTCCTGCGTCCGAAAAAGTAGTATTCGGTTCGCGCGTGTGTTTCTCGAGGTTCGAGGATAGCGAGTTGCGTGTGTCCGCATCGCGAAATAACATTTTCGCCCTGTATCGCGTATTACCCGAAAAATGGAGAAACTGGTGTTGCCCAAATTCAACGGTGAAGATTTTGCGGTATGGCGTTTCCAAATCGAGTCGTACCTAGCGGTACACGATCTTCTGGAAGTCGTCGATGGGTCCGACATCGAAACGTCCATTGGAAGCGGCGAGACAATCAGAATGGGATAAGCTCGATCGGAAGGCCCGATTGATTATCGGAAATGCCCTTGAGACGAATGTCGTGCGTCAGATTATGAATCTGAAAACGGCGAATGGAATGTGGACTCGGCTTTCATCACTATATGAATTGCGAGACAAGACGACTGTTCATTTGCTACTGCAACGATTCTTCGATTACCGAATGGAAGAAGGAATGACCATCGGTCAGCACGTTTCAAAAATCGAAGAAATGGCTAGAAAACTGGAAGATCTTGGCCACAAACAAGATGAGGTTGCCATCGTTACAAAAACGTTACACAGTCTCCCGCCAAATTATCGACACGTTATCTCGGCCTGGGATTCTATGCCACCCGATCAGCAAACAATGGCAAATCTGTTACCGCGTCTACTCAAAGAAGAGGCTCTGGAAGCATCGATGTCTGGAATGTCACTCGAAGATAAAACGCCTGCGGCTCTACTTCACAGGAAGAGTTGTGATAAAAAGGTCAAGCCAAAGAAAAGTGACGCCAAACAAAAGGTAACGCAAAAACCGAAAAAGTTTAATGGCGCGTGTTTTCGCTGCGGTAAAACAGGTCACCGCAAGTCCGAATGCCAGAAATCGGAAACGGCAGCTGAAGAGGCCTCTGCAATAACCGATAAAAATGAGTTACTGATGGCAAAGGCAGATGGCGTCGTTGACAGCGTTACGGATGCATGGTTTGCCGACACGGGGGCATCGCATCACATGTCACCGCGACGCGAATTATTTCGGAACTTCGTCGAAATCAGTGATAATTCAGTAGCGATCACGGTAGGCAATAAAGAAGTCGTTTACGCGAAAGGTCGTGGTATGATCAATGCAGATTTCGATCTCGAAGGTTACACGAAACGACAAACTCTCGCGGATGTTTTGTGCGTACCGGACTTAGGTAAAAATCTTTTCGGTATCGGTTCATCGACAGATCGTGGTGCAATTGCAACGTTTGGTAAATACAACATGAAGCTAACGAAGAACGGCCGCGTCATCGTAAAAGGTTATCGACCAGGTAGCGGTTTGTATCGTATCAGCATGAAGGCAATTCCGCATCTTGAAGCAAACATCGCAAGTCGTGTAGCACCTGTCAGCGTATGGCACGAGAGGTTTGGACATACAAATTTCCGAACAGTGCGTGAATTAATACGTGGTGACGCAGTTACAGGAATTGAGGTTATTGCCGATCATGAGACGCAACACGGAGGAGACCAGCAGATATGTGAGGGTTGCATACTCGGAAAAATGGCTCGTAAGTCTTTTAAAGTTACGACAAATCGAGCAAAAACACCAGGCGAGTTAATTCATTACGATATCTGTGGTCCAATGTCAGTAGATGCACTAGACAATTCAAAGCTAATGGCTCTCTTTGTAGATGATTGCAGCGGAATAGTAATAGTATTTCCAATACGCAATAAATCAGAAATCGTCCAAAAAGTAGAAGAGGTGATCGCGCTAACGGTATCCAGCGGATACAAAGTACGTCGACTGTGGTCCGATAATGCAAAGGAATTTATATCGGAGGCAATGCAGAACGTATGTCGTCGAAACAACATTGTTCACGAACATTCTACTCCATACTGTCCGGAGCAGAATGGTCGCGTGGAGCGACAGAATCGTACGATTATGGAAATGGCACGAAGCATGCTGGCAGCAGCGAATCTACCAAGAAGCTTGTGGGGTGAAGCAGTGCGTACGGCAGCACATATTCGCAATCGCGTTCCACTTGCTCGATTAAACGGAAAGACCCCGTTCGAAGTTTGGACCGGTAATAAACCTGACGTTTCGCATCTACGCATCTTTGGAAGTCGTGCATACATGCACATAGATGAAACTCAACTGAAGAAGCTCGACAATAAGAGTAAAGAAATGGTGCTTGTCGGATACATGCTTGGACAAAAAGCATATCGTCTGTGGGAGCGCGGTACAAAACGTGTGATCATTTCAAGAGACGTAATCGTTGCCG
Source organism: Temnothorax rugatulus (assembly GCA_035220575.1). Lineage (NCBI taxonomy): Eukaryota > Metazoa > Arthropoda > Insecta > Hymenoptera > Formicidae > Temnothorax > Temnothorax rugatulus. The sequence goes on from JASTWL010001020.1 coordinate 38,325, forward strand.
AATCACCACCAAAACAAATTGTTGGTTTACCGGAACCAATTGGAATCGAAGACACTAAATTGGAGGTTAAATCCGAGACGAGCAGCAATGAAGAAAATAAAACTTCGCTTATCAAATCAGTGGGAGCTCGTGAAGATGTTCAAACGCGTCAATCAATAAATGATTCGATTGCTAATCGAACAAGGAGCAAAACATCGATTTCCGCGATGATTGCTGAAGCGTTATTCATCGAGGGCACGCCTCAGACTGTAGAAGAAGCAAAGCAGTCACTTGATTCCAAACAGTGGGAAGCAGCTATGATAGAAGAATACGCATCGCTTATGAAGAACAATACATGGGAGCTGGTCGAACTTCCTGAAGATGGAAAGGCCATTCACAACAAGTGGATCTTCCGCGTGAAGATGAAGCCCGACGGTAAGATCGACCGGTACAAGGCACGGTTAGTCATCAAAGGATGCTCACAGAGGGCAGGAATCGATTATACGGACACTTTTGCTCCGGTTGCACGATTCGAGTCCGTTCGAATACTATTATCTATCGCATCTGTGAAGAACTTCGTGATATGTCAATTCGACATCAAAACAGCATTCCTGCATGGAGATCTTAAAGAAACGATTTTCATGGTTCAACCCGAAGGTTTTAATGATGGAAGCGGTCGCGTGTGTCGATTACTTAGGAGTCTCTACGGCCTGAAACAGGCACCACGACAATGGTATGAAAAATTAAGTGACACACTAAAGATGTTTGGAATGAAACCAACGAATTATGACCCTTGTATTTACGGATGGCTCATTATTACTTGCTTTATACGTTGATGACGGACTAGTAGCTGGACAGTCCGAGAGCAAAATAAATAAACTGCTCGCAATGTTAAAGCAGAAGTTCGAGACTACTGACTCGACAGCTGATTGCTATCTCGGAATCGAAATTCAACGTGATCTTAAAGCAAAGAAAATTCAAATTCATCAGTCAGCCTACACACGCAACGTGTTACGAAGATTCGAAATGGAAGAATCAAACTCAGTGGCTACACCATCAGATACGAAGATTGTATTACGTCGGAACGAAGATGATGACGGAAACCCAATGGAAGCAGCAGATGTTCCTTATCGGCAGCTCATCGGATCGTTGATGTACCTTGCTGTTGGTACACGTCCGGACATCGCACTAGCTGTCAGCAATTTATCACAATTTCTTGATAATCCTTCAATGGACCACTGGAAAGCGGCTAAACGCGTGTTACGCTATTTACAAGGAACAATTGGACTTGGCATTGTATATGATGGAAAATGCGAACAACCGAACAAATTGATCGCATATTCAGATGCAGACTTAGCAACTTGTGTTGACACACGTAAGTCAATGAGTGGTGTCACATTGTTGCTCAACAGTGGGCCTATAATCTGGTCGGCCCGCAAGCAAGGAGTTGTGGCCACTTCCACAACAGACGCAGAGTACATAGCAGCTCATGACGCAGCGAAGGAGATAGTGTGGACTCGAGGTCTACTTGAAGAGATCGGAACAGCTCAGGAGTCACCGACAACGCTAAATTGTGACAATGCAGCAGCTGAGAAGTTGATTACAAATGCGGTGTTTCATCGACGCACGAAACACGTCGATATAAAATACCACTACATACGTCAAGTTTACGAAGAAGGGAAGCTTGAGATTCAGCACGTGGCAAGTCAAGACCAGCTCGCAGACATCTTTACAAAGCCGCTAACTCGAGAAAAGTTTGTGATCAACCGAAATAGGCTTGGAATGGCATAAGGTCAATCGCGAGTGGGAGTGTTGGGAATATGTACGCTCCTGACCTTAGTTTTATGATTGGTCGACGCGGTCGCCTATCGGCAACACTGTAGAACTAGAAATGAGACGCGCGCGTTTCTTGTCAAGAACAGTCGCCATTTGCCGTTACTGCGTAACCGATCACCTTAGTTATACCGTAACGACCGTTCTAATATTATTCACTGCATAACGCATTCTGCGACAGCCAAAACGGCAGTGCCACCAAAAGCCATGGAGAAGAAAGGCGACAAGGGGACGACGAATCCCCCAATCGCCACGCCTCCCGCGAGCGCCCCCGGAGTCCAGTCATGGGCGACGGTGGTGTGCAAGGGCAAGAAGGCGGGGAACAACAACCCGGTCACAACAGAGAACAAAGTGACCGACAAGGCGCCTTCAAAGGGGGCTGCTGCGGCCGAGGGCTCCAAGAAAAAGCCTCCCGCCAAAACACAGCCTCCTAAGGATAAAGACAAGGCAGGTAAGCGCAGGGTTCTGCGCACCTCTGCGGTGACGCTCACCTTCCCAGAAGGCCAGTATGCTGAATGCATGCTGGCGGTACGCCAGCAGACCAAGCTGGCAGAGTTGGGGATTGATAAGGCCCCCAACCTGAGAAAGATGGCCACCAAGGCTCTCAGCCTTGAGCTGATCGGGCCGGACAGTAAAGCCAAGGCGGACGCTCTTGCTGCGAGAATGTCCGAGGTGCTGTCCGGCAAGGAGGGCATACGCGTCGCGAGGCCAGAGATGAGGGCTGAGCTTAGGCTCAGTGGCCTGGACTAGAGCTCTAGATCTATAAGAGTAGCGCAAAAGTCCGAAAACTTTGATCCTTGCAAATGCCGACAACCGCGTGTTCCTATTGGTCGACCGCCATGTCGGTATCGTCTATCTCTTTCTACACCGTGCTCTTTCCCACTCTTTCTCGACATGACAGACAGTGCCATATGAAGGAAGAAGACATCACAAGGACAACATAACCTGTTTGATGTGGTGATTGTGGTCTGATTCTGTGTGTGACGAAAAGAATGCGAAAAAGGTATTTTGTACAAAATGCCGCAGTGTTGTGCAGACGGTTGCTTTTCGCAGCAAGGTACCGGAAAAATGTTACATCGGTTACCAACTGATTTAGTTCGGAGAGCTGAATGGGTTTGCAGAATCGGACGAAAAGGCTGGACGCCGAACAACAACTGCAGACTCTGTGAGGTATTACAGTGAAATTTTGTAGTATTTTATAATATATAATATAGGATATTTTTGTATTATGTAGAAAGTAGATAGTATATTTATTATAATAATGCTTAATAATATATATATATATATATATATATATATATATATATATATATATATATTTATATGTAGCTTACGAATTAGTCGGATAATAGATAATTAGATAATGAGAGCATCGTAATCAGACAGAAATAAAAATTTATGATTAGAGAATGCACAATAAATTACGTAAATAGTGACGTTACTGCATTTTCCAGGATCATTTCACTCCTGATCAGTATGAACAAAATAGAATAGACGGATTAAGAAAACTGAAATGCAATGCTGTTCCATCTATATTCAAATATAGATGTGAAGAGTCACAAAACAGAGATTCGCTAATTGGTAACATGGGAAGTGATACACCATGCATGGGTAAATGTTTATATTTTAATGCATGTATGTACACTTTTAAATGAATGTACCCTGATAGTAAAAGATGTGTAACATTATGTGACAAAATTTGGATAAAATTGTGAATGCTGCAATTATTGTCCAATATTTGCCCAGTTTTCCTATCTGGTTACATAATATATCTAAAGATAATATTGAATGAAAGCACAATATTAATGCTGTATATATATATATATATATATATATATATATATATATATAAATGTATTATGCACTGCAAATTTTCCAGATGATGGGCCATCTTCAACGAATAATGATCCTTCTACAGAATCGCACATAATACCGGATGCATCATCTTCAACTAATAATGATCCTACAGAATCGCACATTTTACCCGATGCACCATGTTCTGTAGATTTCTCAAGAACAAGTAAAATAATTAATTTATAATCAACTCAGTATCTTAATATTATAATGTATTTTTAATTGCTTTAAATGTTATTATAGAATTGCCACGTCCAACACCAGAACATTCGTTTGACATTGAGAAACAGGAATTACTTGGAAAAATACAATTACTACGTAAGAAAGACTACAAGCTTAAAGCGAAAATAAAGCAACTTAAATCTTCGTTTTACACTGAGAAACAGGAATTACTTCGAAAAGTAAAATCACTATATAAGAAAATCCGAAATGTTGAAGCAAAAAGACAGAAAATTGAATCTTCGATCCAGAAGAAAATCCAAAACCTTGAGGCCGAAAGAAATCGACTTGAATCTGTCACAAGATTATTGTTTAATGATGATCAGCGGAGATATTTAACACGTGGAAACACGAGAGGAATACCATGGAGCAAGGGTACAATAGAAACAGGTCTTAAATTAAGAAACGCTTGTGGAATCAAAGGCTATTCTTTCTTAAGGGATATTGGATTTCCCATTCCCTCTGAGCGTACCCTTCAGCAGAAAATAGAGAACATGAAAATGCAGCCTGGCATATTAGATTTCGCAGATGCTTTACAAACAAAAGTAAGTATTTACTTTCATATAAATGTTTAAACGGATAGATATATTATGCATTAATGTGTTTCAGATATCACTTATGAATGATCATGAACGTGAATCAGTATTGATGATTGACGAGATGGCACTCTCACCATCTTTCGCTTTTGATCAGTCCTCTGGTATTGTTATGGGACGACCAAGTATACCAAATGCAAAGGGTGAGATGGACAAAATAGCCACTCATGCATTAGTATTTATGTTAGGTGGTTTATCAACACGCTGGAAACAAACCGTTGCGTATCATTTCACATCCAATTCGTTTTGTCCTCGAAGAACGAAAGATTTTCTTTTTGAATTGATAACAATCTGTGAAACCAAACAACTCCACATTAATGTTGTGATTATGGACATGGGAGGACAAAATCAAGCACTACTCAGGGAATGTGGGATTGTCGCTGGACAACATTCGCAAATTATCAACTATTGTTCTCATCCCTCCGATAATCAACGGAAACTCTTCTTCATGTTCGATGCACCACATCTACTTAAGAATCTACGCAATCATCTGACTAATGGCCAAAAAATAGAATTGCCTGAAGATATAATAATTCGCGAGAAACTTCCATGCAATTTTGTATCCATTACGTACATTGCCGAATTACTGCATCTAGATACGCTACATGATTTGAAGCTAGCTCCACATTTGCGACCAGCAGCTTTACAACTGTCACATTATGATAAAATGAAAGTTGGATTGGCAACAGCAATTTTCAGTCAAGAAGTTGCTGCTGCATTGGAATATCTTGTGAAGACAGGGAAAATGGAAGAGAATGCTTTGACGACAGCCTGGTTTTTGAAGACAGTACATCGTTGGTTTCGGTTTATATCATCACGTTCGAGGAAAACGGCAATGAGTTATTTTGATAGACAAAAACACCAAGAAGCAACCGAATTTTTGACAGCATGCTTATCAATGTTTTCAACTATGCGAATTGGAGATGCGTGGAAACCGGTTCAAAGAGGTCTTGTTTTGACGACAACTACAGCGTTGGAATTGCAAGATTTCTATTTAAACACAAAAAATTTTGGATTTGTCCTTCTTAGCAGACTTTCTCAAGATGCATTAGAAAATTTATTCTCTATGATTAGAGGAAAGAATCCAGTTCCAACTCCGAAAGAATTCAAAAGTGCACTTAGAATGATATCTGCAGCACAATATTTTAAACCAAATCGAAATGGTAATTACGAGGCAGAAGATGCTGATTTCCTCTTTGAGTACTTAAAGACACGACAAAGTTCGTCGACTACAATAGGTATGTACATTTAGAAACTGATGTTAATGATATTTCGCTTACTACAAATAGACACTGAACATTCTTTAATGTTTTCAGATCTACCTGATTTTACCTACGGAAGCAGTTTGTGCGACGAGAACGTTAGCCCTAATCAATTTATTGAAAGTAAGATTTTCTGCAACTAGTATGACAGGAATGCCCATAATTATTGTGTTTATTGTCATATATTTTTTATAACTTGTTCAATATTATTATCCCACTTTAGACAATGTAAGTATTGAGAACAGCTCTTCACGAAATACAACGGATGTCTCTACATCCATTTATATGGATCTGGAATCGATTGGTTCAGTTTTATCTGGTATATGAATAAAATCTTTATTTCGAAATTTCAGATATCTCAATATCTTCGACTGTTACGAAGTAATATAAAATTTTTTTGTATTAAAAACAATTTTTTTTACTGCAGCATGTAGGTTTCATTAATGCTTCATAATTGTACATTTTTCATAATGAAAACAAATACTTTATTTGCAGAAGAAGAAGATCAATCTTTATATAAACTTAGTGGAGCAGTTGTACGAACGGTTATAAAGAGGCATCGCATACGATGCGAAACGTGCAAATCGGCTTTATTGAAATCTACTTCGTGTGATATTTCTTATGTACAGGTTCTCACTGATCTAAGCAATTACTCTCGATCAGACACTTTCGACAAAAATTCAGGGCTAATATTTTGTAGCGAATTGGTTTATTGTTTTTTACAAACTGCAGAGTTCATATTTCGAGAACGTGAAGAAGAAATTCTGTCAGGTGTAGTTACATTCTCTGAAATGTTAGAAACGTTGCTGCCGCTTTGTATGAAGTACAAATTTCCACCGTGCCATTCTGTTGGAAAGCATATTTTGAAAGCATATCTTTTTTCACGCATTCATTTTATCGTGCGTAAATTTAACAATACAATAGTTCGTAATAAATCTTCGAAGTGTGGAAGCAAGAGCATTGGCATGAGAAATGCTGTAAACAAGTAATTACATTTGTGATAACATATAATGTGATAAACATTAAATATAAGTACAAATATATATATATAAACATACCAAAGACACAATATAATTACAAAGATACAATATAATTTATATGATTCAAAATAAATTTTTGAAATTTCAAGACTTGTTTTTATTTCATTATCCTGAATATCATACAGAGTGCATTAAAAATATAATAATTACTGCGTTTCAATATTCACTGCAAATAGATATATACCACAAAACAAATTTATAATACATTTATATATGTTACGTATACTATAAATGTTCCATATTGGCAGTGAGCGGAAAATGGTTTACATGTCTCGTTCAAATTTTTCGCGCCCTTTTAGTACCAACATGTCCGACTTTTGCGCTACTCTTATAGATCTAGAGCTCTAGCCTGGACGAGTCGGTAGCGGAGGCCAACATAAGGAAGGCCCTCGCTGCAAAGGGGAAAACGTCCCCAGGCAGCATACAAGTGGGCTCCCTGAGGCGGGCACCCAATGGGCTGAACACGGCCTATGTGAGCTGCCCGATTGCCGCCGCCAACGCGCTCTCGCAAGAGATCATCGCGTCGACATCAGGTGGGCGAGGGCCAGAGTCGAGCTACTGGACAAGAGGCCCTTGCAATGTTTCCGGTGCTTAGGACTGGGGCACGCGAGGGCGACATGTACGAGCGTGACAGACCGCACCGGGTGCTGCTATCGGTGCGGTCAAACGGGACACCAGGCTCGTACATACGAAGCCCCGCTTCGTTGCGTTATATGCGCGGAGGCAGGACGCTCCCACAATCACCGCATTGGGGGTAAGTCCTGCCAAGGCGCTAAGAAAGGCAAGGGAGGAACCGCCCCCCAACCAAAAAAGAAGGGGGACAGCGCTGACCCTTCAAAAAGAAAGGCCAAAAAGAAGGGTACGGTTAAACCTGTAGCGGCCTCCTCCTCCGGGAGCGCCACCAGAGCGGGCCCCATCATAAAGGAGGTGGAGACGGTCAAAATCCAAATGAACATTAAGAAGCCGGATGGGAAGGAGGCAAGCAAGCCAGTCGACAAGACGGCGAGCAAGCCGGTAGAAACGATGGATTGGGCGGAAGGGAATGGCTCCGTACATAGAGTAGGTGGAGCCCCCCGCAACAGCCCGGGAACCAGTGGAGTCAACACTAAATGACTCCACGGAAACAGTGAGGATGGAGGTGGAGGACTCTGAGGTTGAGGACAAGTAATGTCCCTCAGGGTCCTCCAGATAAACCTAAACCACGCCCGCGCGGCCCAGGATCTGTTCATGCAGACCATGGCCGAGCGTGGGTGTGGTTTGGCGATCGTGGCGGAGCCGTACAGGATCCCGGCCAACCACCCCTGTTGGGCCGGGGACCGAGATGGCTCCGCCGCCATTTATTGGAGAACGCTGCTACAGTCCCCGCCGTGCTCTCGTAGCGAGGCCGGCGAGGGATTTGTAGCGGTGAGGTGGGAGCCCATCTCCGTGATCGGAGTATACGCCCCCCCAAGGTGGAACTTAGCAAAATTCGAGGAGGTGCTGGACGAGATCGCTGCGTGCGTCCGTAGGCACCTCCCCGGCCAAGCGAGACGCTGTCGGACCACCAATATATTGAAATGGTGGTCCAGGCCACCTCCCCGGAAGTGTTGGCCCGCCGCAGATCCGTGGAGCGAATACGGTGAAGATGGGCTCTCAAAAAGTTGGACCCTGACTGTGTGTGCAGCGGTTCTGGATCGGACCTAGGACGATGATGAGGAAACGCGCGACGAGGCCGAGGGGGCCTTCGACATAGAGATAGAAGTAGAGAAACTGCGGGGCGTCATGACGCAAGCGTGTGACGTCGCGATGCCCCGCGTCGAAAGGCAATACGCCCGTTGCGTATTGGTGGACGGACGACATAGCCCGTCTTAGACGATCGTCCGTCCATGCCAAAAGGGTATGGCTCAGGGCCGTGCAGGTCGCGGAGCCCTCGATAAGTACGAGGCGGGAGAGGCCTGGCGTGCTGCCCGTCAGGACCTCTCCCGGGCAATCAGGACGGCCATGGAGGCTTCCTGAAGGTATCCTAGGAGGATTTCTCCGAGTTAAAAAAAAAGTCTTTTTGTTAAGGGGATCCTATAGTGGCAGTAGTTATCGACATTTCTTATTTTAAAGAAATCTTTGAATTGGCTTTACAGAATTGCAAAAATCTTGTACAGAATTAAAGTACGCACAAAAATCTAGTGCAGGACACACGATTTCATATCAGAAACGAAAAGAAATTAAAAATTTAGGCACATACAGCTGTCACCTGATGACAATATTTGCTTAAACAAAAATACCGCAGTTTATATATGGGTCATTCCACGTGAAATCGGACACTCGCTGCCCACTACAGTTTTCAACCGAAATACTTCTATAAGAGCTTAAATGAAAGGTATGAACATAGACTTTGAAGTATCATGTGGCCCCTTGTGTGATTCAAAATGGCTGCTGTAATATGACGGATGCAATGCGCAAAATCGCAGAAAATCGGTATAATTTATTGATAAATGTTATATAAAGTATTATTTACGTCCTTAAATGTTCTCGGAATGTTACTGGAGATATAACATCCTCTAGAGATTTAAAAGTCAACATGGCGGATCCAACATGGCGAACGTAAAATCCAAAATTCAACCAATGTCCGCGAAACTTTGCATCCAGGAGTTTTTTAAGTTGCTGATTACGAATCCGTTTTCGGATTTTCAAAATTCAAAATAGCGGGTCCAACATGGCGGAAGTAAAATCCAAAATTCAACCAATTTCCGCGAAACTTTGCATCCAGGGGGATTTTGGATCGCTGATTACGAATCCGTTTTCGGATTTTCGGATTTGTGTGCGCGCGCGCGCGCGCGTGTGTGTGTGTGTGTGTGTGTGTGTGCGCGCGCGTGTGGATGTGCGTGTGTGTGTGTTTGCATACCCCAAGGATAAGGACCCCGTGATTCGTCACAGTATTTAAAGACTCCAACCCTCCTTGTGGTGTGCGTGTGCGTGTGATACCGGATATTCAGAAAAGTCATGCATTTATTCCCATGGATGATATGCGAATTGTCATTAAAAGATATTCTAATGCAGCTCATGGAGCTATCTTCCCTAAAAAACAGTAGATCAAAGTGAAAAGTAAATTAATTAGAAGCTTCAAGCACACAAACACGCACATGTACACTCACACGCACACGCACACCACAAGGAGGGTTGGAGTCTTTAAATACTGTGACGAATCACGGGGTCCTTATCCTTGGGGTATGCAAACACACACACACGCGCGCGCGCGCACACAAATCCGAAAATCCGAAAACGGATTCGTAATCAGCGATCCAAAATCCCCCTGGATGCAAAGTTTCGCGGAAATTGGTTGAATTTTGGATTTTACTTCCGCCATGTTGGACCCGCTATTTTGAATTTTGAAAATCCGAAAACGGATTCGTAATCAGCAACTTAAAAAACTCCTGGATGCAAAGTTTCGCGGACATTGGTTGAATTTTGGATTTTACGTCCGCCATGTTGGATCCGCCATGTTGACTTTTAAATCTCTAGAGGATGTTATATCTCCAGTAACATTCCGAGAACATTTAAGGACGTAAATAATACTTTATATAACATTTATCAATAAATTATACCGATTTTCTGCGATTTTGCGCATTGCATCCGTCATATTACAGCAGCCATTTTGAATCACACAAGGGGCCACATGATACTTCAAAGTCTATGTTCATACCTTTCATTTAAGCTCTTATAGAAGTATTTCGGTTGAAAACTGTAGTGGGCAGCGAGTGTCCGATTTCACGTGGAATGACCCATATACAAAATGATACCCAATTGCACTAGGGACAACATGTAGGAACAATATCGTACAAATAGAACAAAGATTCAAAGCCTAGAAAAAAAGATTTTCACTAAGGCAGCTTTATTAATGCAAAGGCACATGCAGGTTGACAGAATGAGCAGTTTGCGTGTAGCGAGAGATGGCGCAGCAATCGGACAAGGACAGATGCATTTTGTTAGACAAGGGCAGATATAGGCCGGTAATATAGAAAATAATATAAAACGAATTAGAACGGAAGTAAAAATGTTCGACATTATCGACATCGAGGAAGTTCGGCCTTCACTATAGGATCCCCTTAAAGCAGAAAATAATTGGTATAGAAAAGTATATATATACAATTTTATTTATTAGGAAGCTTGAATATAAAGTATTCTGTGCTTTAACCATAATTGTATGATTGTAATTGTATGATTGTATTGTATAAACGTTATTGTTCACATATATTAGGCACATATATTGTGGGATAAATATCACAGAATGTAAATAAGTAAGATTACGAGCAAGTTACTAGCTTCTGACCTTGGTTATTTACATTCTGTAGTATTCGGTCTATTTGGCGTGTTTGTGCTCATAGTCTATCAGTCATCTTTTGTCAATCGTTGTTGCAAGACTGATACGACTTAAAATGAAGCTTTATGAGTTTTTGGGAAAATGTGATGATAAAAATAAACTTATTGATTATCTAATAGATCATAAAGTTCTGCCAAGTTCTGCGTGTTGTCCTCGATGTAATAATTCGATGGATTTTGATCGCAACTCTTTATTGTTTCGGTCTTACAATGTAGAGTATATTTATAACTCTTATAAAAATCGATTCAAGAAGAAGTGTAATATGATTTAGTAGTTTTCATAATATGTGGTTCGCAGAAAATCGTTTGGATTTACAAACGGTATGTCGATTCATTGCATACTTTCTTCATATTAGACCGCCACGTCATACTTTTTTCATAGGTGAACTTGAAATTTCTGAACTTAGTATTGTAGACTGGTCGAATTTCTGTCGTGAGGTAATTTATCAATATTTCCTTTTTTTATTTTTAATATTATTATGAATTTTTGTTACTATTTGTGCATTTTCAATAGTTATATATTCAGTGGATGGAATCAAATTCAGAAATAATTGGAGGAAAATTGATGAAATTGATGAGGCTAAAGTAGGAAAAAGAAAGTATAACAAAGGACGAATCGTAGAAGGGCAATGGATATTTGGTGGAATTGAGAGATCAACTAAACGATTATTCCAGAAAAGTTTATTTTTCACGACTACAATTGGCAATCCGTAATTTGAAACGTTACAACGTTTCGACCCTTAGCATTGGGTCCTTTTCAAGCAATCTAAACAATAAACAATTTCAACAACTTGGTGTAACAATAATTTGGTCACTAGATAAAATTAATTGTCAAGAAAAATAACCAAAAAGCGATACCTGATAAACTATCTTTGTCGAGACTTACATCCACATTTACGAAAATTTTTGCCGAAATATCATAAAATTGATCGCTGGAAACACAATAATCAATATGAATTATAAAAGTATGCAGATTAAAAAAAGAGAAAAGGTAGAGGTATTTTACATGTATGAATCGACAAACACCGAAGACCGCATTTCATAAGGAAAGTGCGACCGCCATGATGGAAAACTGTCGTTGGTGCCAACCGTAGAATTTCGGAGCAAGACATTATCGCGGAGCGACAATCGACGCGTATTCACATGTTGGAGTTGATAGGCGTACTAATTGTTTTCCGGACATGGTGATGTTCGTTAGAGGTTGGTAATATAAACATCTGATATTTCCATGATATTTACAGTGACGAGATTACCTTGTCATATATAGGATTTAAGTTTTCCTTATCCTTCTTTAAGTTAATCGTGTTAGGTTGTTTTTTAATCAAAAACATTTCAGCAATCTCTCTCTTTTTGTGTTTATCTCTTTATGGATGATGTCGGTTTCCGCCCATTTAAAATTGTGACTAAACAACACACAATGCTTACTCACTACCGAGTGATTGCTGTCATGCTTTTTAATGTCTTTTTGATGCTTTTTTACGCGTGTTATTAGATGCCGTTTAGTCTGCCCTATGTATGTAGCATCACAATCGCCACAATCTATCTTATACATGAGTTCAGTCTCATTATCCCTGTCAAGTCCATCCTTTTCACTTTTTATAATTCCCTCCAGTTTTTTCGGGATGGTATATATGATGTCAAGATGGACCGTATCAAAAATGCGTCGGATATCCTCGCCTACACCCTTCACGTATGGCACAGCAATGCAACGGCGCGAATCGAACTCACTCCGCGTTCCGTCTACTCTCTCAACCGTATTCTTGAGTGTTTTGAGCCTAACATTAATTCTTTTGTCAATGAATTCTATGGGAAAAGAGTTATTTAATAAAATTTCCTTAACTATGTTGATATTGGTTGCATGGAATCGACTGTCAGACAATAGAATCGCTCGGTCTATTAAGCTGGTTATTGTATTAATTTTGTACTGTATTGGATGGTTTGAAAAAAAATTAATATATCGGCCCGAGAACGTAGGCTTCCTGTACCAATCTGTGAGTAGGTGACATCCCTCCCTAATGACGACTGTGTCGAGAAACGGGATCGAATTATTTATTTCCGTTTCGTGGGTGAATTTCAATCGCGGATGGTAGTTATTAAACGCGTAGAACGTCATTAAGTTTTGCTCTGGGTATTATGGCGAAGATATCGTCAACATATCTACAAAAAATAGAGATCACAAAGTCAAACGAGCTTAAGCAATGAGTCTCCAAGTCGTCCATCACCAAATCCGCGATGATCGGTGACAGAGGAGAACCCATCGGGCTACCAAAGGTTTGTTCGTAAAAGTTACCATTGAAACAAAAGCTAGTGGAATCAAGCACCAGGTTAATGGCATGAAGAAACTGGGATAACGTGAACTTTGTATTCGGTGAGATTTCCTGCCATCTCTTTTCAATAGCTTTGAGGGGATTGGCTCTTTTGGAATGTTTGTAAAAAGTGACGCTACGTCCAGTGAGATCATAATTTGATCGCTACTGATGCTTGACTCCCTAATCATCTTAACGAATGTCCAACTGTCCTTTATGTAGGATTTAGGTCTGTGTGTGTATTCGTGTAAAATAGAATTAAGAAAACTGGCTATGTTATATATCGGGCTGCCGACCGCGGAGACTATAACTCTCAAAGGAAACCCAGTTTTGTGAACCTTTGGTAGCACGTAACACTCTGGGAGGTTTCCATAAACGATTATTTATCGAGCCAGTACCTGATCGATCTGCTAGCACATTACTTAGTGTTATTAAGAAATGGATAAAACCGGAACAATAATTATATCAGATTATTGGAAATCTTATCAGTCTCTAACCAACGAAGGCTATATACATTTAACTGTGAATTATAAAATAAATTTTGTAGATCCTGAGAGTGGTGCACACACGCAAAATATTGAACGTTGTTGGCGTGAAACACGTGCAAATCTTTCACGATATGGAACTCGAAAAGAACATTATGTAGAGTATTTAGCAGAATTTTTATTTCACCGACGTAACAATCATTGTGAACGAATAGAAGCTTTTTTCAATATTATGGCAACTATGTATCAAATATCTGAATAATACTAATACTGAATAATACTGAAATATATAAACCTACTCAGTTCATTGTAATTCTCTATCATTTTCTTTTCGTTTTTTAATGTAAAAGTTGATAATTCATGCGAAAATATACGCAGATTTATACGCTTCGCCTTGCAAAGTATATGCGTGAGTCCCTCTCCCGCCCTGCTATATTTTTCAAACTTTTTTTGTTAATAATTTTTTAACAAATAACGAGCAACGGCTAAAACCTTCTGAAGGTCACTCGGGGTCATGACCTTGACAACATATATCAAGGTCATCGAAATCGGTGAGATCGCCCTTAATCTTAAGTTTTCCCAAAGAATGTATATGCCAAGTACATAAAAAAATATTTAAAAGTGTATGCATCATTAAATAAAAATTTAACAAAAATGGATATGAAATCAATTCAATTAGTCAAGTACTACTGATTGTAAGAACATTTATAAAATAATTATTTTGATCAACAGCATATCCAAAGTTTATAATAATTAGGGATTTGTTAACCTTTTTCTTGTAAGTTTCTTACATCTAACAGCTTTGATTTTAATTTCACAATTTTTCATAAAAAAATTTTTCTAATTATAAAATTTGAAATATTCAGGTAATTAAAAATTGATTTTTCCGTTAGATTAATCAAATTGTGCACAATCAAATAGCCAAAATATAATTTTCAATTGTTTGCAAAAATTAACATCAAATATCAGTATATAGTAGTCCTAATATTTATACTAAGTCTGAAAAAACAATCTGAAAAATATGATAAAAGCAAATGAGGATATTAATTACCGAGAATGTAAATTGGCTATCCAAATTAAACAGGCCATAAACTTTGATGCATAACGGATGCGCCCGTAGAAATATTCCCAATTCAATCGCTTCCTAAAAGTAAAGAACATCACAAAATATTGTCTTTGTAATTTTTTAATAATTATAATTAAAAATGTCAATTATCTTTTAATTATTAATTATTGAAAATAAGTTATTACAGGAAGTTGAGCTTTTTCACACTTCACAGATAAAAACAAAAAAAAAAGATCTTTATTTAATTTTAAGTTTTATTTTACCAATATATTTCGAAATGATTATTCAAAATGTTGTAAAATTTAGTATAAAATTAAAACACTCATAATTGGGATCTGATGTAGGCGGGGCTTAACCAAATATGGCGCAGAATACGTAACACTCTCATATAAAGGATCATTTTCTTCATTTTTAATGCACTTTTCCAGGCTTCGAAACGATCAATTTTCTCTAAATTGCCAAATAAATGTTTGACATGTATGAAGCACTCATTGGAGTTTGGAAAGCAATGAAATCGAACATTTAAAGTTTTTTGAGCCTTACTTTCACAACCGCGAATTGAACGATTAATTCTGTTCGTAGATTTACAACGCGGACAAAAATTCAACATTTATATTAATAAAAATACAACATAAAGTCAGTATAATGTCAGAGTGCGTGAGTGATCAGAGAGGATCCGGTGCGGCGGTAGACGCAACAATACTCTATATATGATTATACGTATAACTGAGATCTATTACATTTAATGCTTTCACTTTCGACCACCAGATGTCATGGCGACATATGTCAGATCCCAATAATGTCCAATAAAATTTTGTTGACACATTTCGAAAAAAAAAAACAACTCTGACTTATTTTATGCATATCTATAAGATATGACGAATTACACAATGTGCTTGATAATAAAATTTTCGGACTGATTTTATTATAACAGTATTAATGTATTAATATTCTCTCTTGATGACTAATGAAGTAGTTCGTACATATAGGATGTATCAAAAGTAGATAGTTAAATATTAGATACATATTTTACTCATCATATAGATAAAAAAGTCATATGAACATGGGTTCAGAAACACTTTTTTTCCAAACCACAAAGACTTTTCGTTTGCGGCAAAATTTCTTAATAATAATTATACCGATCGATGGATTGGCAAATGAGAACTAATTACATAATCTGCACGGTCTTCTGATTTAAATTCTTTGGATTTTGTTTCCTCATAGAGAAAGCTTTGTTTTCGTAAACCTCGTGTATGAACCTTTGATCGCGTATAAAGCTAGGTCTAATCAACCAAATCTTAAAGAATTATATATGAAATAGGTGTAGAAAAGACAGAGGGAAGAAAAAATTGGTTTTTAGTTTTCGATACTAATGTTCTGAATGTTCTAAAACGTCGGAAAATTGCATTTAAAAAAATATCCGTGTGTGTGTGTGTTAGTGTGTGTGTGTGTGTGTGTGTGTGTGTGTGTGTGTGTGTGTGTGTGTGGGTTGGTTGATTGGTTGAATGTAAATGTGAGTATGTGTGTTTTTTTATATGTACTGTCTTTTTACTCGGTAATCACGCCCGAGACGCAAGACGGATCAAAAGGGGAAGTAAGGAGAGAAGGATGACTGGCCCCTCCAACTGGTCTCTCGCTCAGTCCGACAATTATACTCAAAATCAAAGTTTGGCTCCAGACGCGTAAGCTCGCGTCCACGAATTTATACCAAAATCGCGAAAACCCGAAAATAAACACGATAGCGTAATTAGTCAGACGTGCGAGAGATCGGCCAGTCTAAAGGCGATGGGCGGGGTTGATAATGGGCAGCGCAAAATTTGGGCGGGGTGACGGTTAAGCAACACTCAGATATTTAATAATAATCAGTAACAATGTTTATTATAACTTGGCAATACTGTGAAATCGCAGGTCAAAGAAAACTGAATCGAATGACAGAATAGCGGAAATCAAACATAAATCGGAGTAGAATAATTAAATAGCGGAAATTAAATAACAATCGCAACTGAATACTGAATACTAGAGTTCGTAAAATTACAGCACTGAATTAATGTGCAGTCGAAAATGAGAATTAACGGAACTCTAGATGAAATCGTTAATTACGAAGTCTAATGACGTATCACAAGGAAGTGAACGCAAAATAGTAGTAGTCCAATAGCATTAAACAGAATTTAGCAAGACAAGTAAGAGAACTGAAAGTGAAATACAATCAAATAGGAAATCAGTACTGCGCCACGTTCAGCGCGCAGAGTTATATCGCCAAGATATAATACGCTCGCGGAAGGCGCGGGACTCTAAACACAACGCAAAATGTAGTATGACAATTAACACGAAGGTATGACACGCGCGATAACACTTAGGACGAAGCAAATATAGTATGCGAGGACATTCAATATCACGCGGGATACAGCACGCAATTACACCACCTTTGATATAACACTTTTCTATTGCAAAAGCAACATCTATTACGAAAACAAAACTTAATCTGGTAGAAAAAAACTGTCGTGAAACAGACGTTGGCAGGGAGGGTGGTTGTGGGGAGAGGGGCAACGCCCTACCTTGCGTAGGGGTCTTGCTAATCTTTTCTGTATCCATTTTTAGTATATTGCAGACTCATCTATTTAGTAAGGCGAAGATTTAATAGATATATAAATCCTTATACATGCCAAGTGAATGGAACGTTTTACCTTGCGTACGAGGCCTCGCTAATATTTTCAGTATTCATATTTTTAGTATATGGTAGACTCATCTATTTAGTAAGGCGAAGATTTAATACAGATATTCATTTATTATTAATCTATAGTCCGAAAGTGTCTTTCTCTTGTCATGAAGCATCCTCTGTCGCTTATTTTTTAAATATTTAAATTTTTTATTTTGTTTTTGAATATTTGGTCTAGGTTTGGTTTCTCTTTGCCGCTCCCACGTTTATATGTATGTTTATATGTACTGTCTGTACACACATATTAATATGTAATCAGTAATCATTAATTAGTAATTAGTAAATCATACAATTTACCATTTGTATCTTTTTAATTTCTCTGTTCCTATTTGTTATTAATCGGGGGGGGGGGGGGGGGTCCCCCGTTAGCACTCGGCGGGGAAACAGGTGGAAAGAGCGAGGAGGTGGAAATTGGGTTGAGATTAGAGCTGGGTGGAGGTGTGGAGGTGCAGGAGTGAAGGAGGCTGAAAGGAGGCGGTGGGATTGGAGGTGAGGATGGAATCGAGAAGAAGCGGCCAGAAATGAGGGAGAAGAAGAGTGTCGAAAGTGAGGTTAGGAATGACGGCGAGGAATTGAAAGGAGGACGCGGCAAGGTGTAGGGTGGGAGGGGTGGAGGAGGCGAGTGCAGAAAGGGCGAGTACGTGAGGGGGCGGGAGCACGGAGCAAGGTCAATCCAGATGGAGTGGTGGCGCGCGGCGCGTTGGCTGCAGGCAAGAAAAAAGGAAACACGGTAGAAGTGGGCGCCGGTAGCGGTCCGGCCCGGAGCGGGATGCCGACTGCTTCAAAGAGCAGGTATGGCACCACTGCGGTGGCGGCGGGACCTGCGTACTGGGCGGCATGCGGAAAAGGATCGGTAAGGAGGAAGAGGAGTTAGCCGGCGGCAGAGGAGATGGAAAGGAGAGACGATGGGCAAACGCACACCCGCGCGGCAGCGCGACATCAATCGAGGAACGAGAGTGGGAGATCGATAGGTTCGAGGGAAGTGGATCGACGGAGCGTGGTGAGAACCAGGCAATGCACGTGGCGGCAGTAAGGCGAGGCGAAATCCTTGAAAGGCAGCGACTGAGGTAGCAGAAAGGAAGAAGTAAAGAGGAGCGAAGAAAGGTAGAAGAGGGGGAGAGAATGAACGGGCAAAGGTGAAGGGAGAGTAAAGTAAGTGGAGGGAAAAGGAGGAGAGAGACAGGAGCACACACACGCACGCTCACGCAAGGGGGTCAGAGGTGGCAGGGAGAAAGAGAAAGGAAGGGTTAAGAGATAGAATTGGGTAAAGTTTACTGGCAGGAGAAGGTAATAAGGGAGAAGGAGGAGAGAGGTAGAGAAACGTGAAGGGAGGGCGGAAGAGTGGGATGGGAAAGCAGGGTCGGAGAGCGGAGAGAAGAGGCGAAAAAAGCTGAAGAGGTGAAGCAGGAGAGGGGAAAGGAGAAGGGTGCAAGTTGAGATAAGAAGGAGGAGGGTGGTACAGGGGGGCTGCGAGAGAGAAGGAGGAAGAGAAGGTAGCGCAAGAAAGAGAGCGAGAGAGGAGGAAGAGATAGAGAGATAGAGAGAGGAGAGAGAGAGAGAGAGAGAGAGAGGAGAGAGAGAAGAGGATAGAGAGAGAGAGAGATTGATTGAGCTTTATTTGCATTCTCGGCTATTTTTACATAAAATATCCTTAACTTAATTCCTCTACATGAGTAACAATAAATTCCGCTTAACCTACGTTTGAATGGTTCATTCTTTCGCATTGCTTAAGTTCTAATCGGTAGGGCGTTATACATATTCAAACCTTCATAAAATAGACTTTTCTGGCGCGCTTCTCGTCCTGCGATATTGAATTCTAATATTCTCAGCCTGCCTCGTTTGGCCTTCCCACTCACATCTCCTACTATTTCTAATCCTATTACTTAAATGTTTAGGCATTATGCCTCTTACTATCTTAAAAAATAAAAGTGCATACATGTTGTACGTTAGCCTCTGTCTTACATTCATAACTTAAGGGTTTGCAGCAAGCAATTCAACCTTTGTATATCGCGAGCATTGTAATATGACTCTCATTGCACCGGTTTTGTGCCACTTGCAGTCGATTCAGTTGCCTTTCACCCATGCTTACTAATAACGCAGTTGCGCAATAATTCAAAATGAGGCGCTATGATAGACTTATACACAGTACATTTAGTGTACACCGATATATCATTTCCTATTCTATTCAGAAAACATCATTTTTTCCCTATCTTCTTTAACATATATCACAGTGATCCTCCCAGCGGAGTTTACTATCAATCATTACACCCAGATGTTTCGCTATCTCGACCGCTCTATTACAGTTCCATCCAAACTTTTACTATAGTATGTCTGTTTTTATTTCTTTCCTTATACTTCTAATTATCAATATTTGGTTTTTATCTGCATTCATTTTTAACAAATTCACATTCATCCATTCTTCGAGTATACCAAGCACCATATTTAGTTTTATTTCTAATTCCTCACAACTTTCTCCTGTTACCTTGCGGTCGTGTCATCTGCAATAATCTAAATTAATACTTCCCTTCCGGACAGATTTGAACTATTCATTTATATACAAATAAACAATAGAGGTCCTAAGACGGATCCTTGAGGCCGCCATATATTGTCTCAATTATTTTAGAACATATGTCATTGAATCTAACTTGCTGCTTTCTATTACTTAATACGATATTATCCATTCCAATACCAGCCCTTTTATTCCTTACTGATATAATTTTTCCACTATCTTACTCTTCAATTGTCTCAAACGCTCTCCCTGAGATCCAGAAATAATACTCCTACCATTTTTTTTCCC